>JAUZSX010326346.1:0-11327 GCA_034780655.1 Idiosepius hallami | reverse complement strand
TGTGAATTTTCATGAAAATCCGATAAAAAATGTGGCCGTGCATAGCTAACACACACACACACATCTTTCCTTTTATAATAATAGATAGATTTTGGCAAGATATCTCGCCTTTGGTTTTAAAATACAATTTGGATAAAGATGAGTTATATAGTTATTGTTGGTTAAGAGGCTAAACTTGAATTTTATAGGTAAAAAGAAAATCAATAAATATTTACAATAAGCCAAACTAAAATGATACTTGTTTCTTACCCAATAAATACAGTTGCATATAATTCTTTGATGGTTCGAGTATCCCGTTTGCCAGTGATGATACAGTCATACCAATAACCCCTGTCTTCAGGGACGTCATAATTATAATTGGCCATCACTTTGTCTCCTATTTGTAGGTCTTTAAATTTAATTATGTGTCGCGCTCGTGGTCGAAGTTGAGTTGTAGATAACGTCACGGGATCATCTTCTTCATAGCTTCATCAAAAAAAATAAAATATAAACTTATTATGCTTAACAGTTACCTATATTTACTTAAAGATTGTATCATAACTAGGGCTGTGACAAGAACATTCTTTTTATGTGAACATATTCTTTTAACAAAAAGAATTTTCTTTAAAAAAATGCTTTTAATAAAAAGCATATTCTTTAAAAAAGAAAAAAAAAGCATATTATTTTTAAAAAGAATATTCTGGAGAATATCAAGAATGTAAAGCATATTCTTTTTAAAAAGAATATCACTGAGAAAAAAAAAGCATATTCTTTTAAAGAATATTCCTAAGATGAAAAGTATTTTCTTTTTTAAAAAAATATTCCAATGAAAAAAAAAAAAGCATATTCTTAAGCATATGCTTGAAGAATATTTCCAGCATATCAAGAGAATAAATCATATTTTAAAAATAATATTGTCACAGCCTTTATTATAACAGGAAAACCGTCATTTATATCAGGGAGCCCCAAACTTTTTCAGCCTAGCGCCCTTTTGACTTCTAAAATTCACTGCTGGTACCCCCCACCCCATAAACCTAAGCTTTTTTCCTAAGTATAAGCAATAATATAATAAACAGAATATTTGTATATATCTAAAAACAATGATATTGTACAAAAGCTAGACTTTGTCAATTTGTAAACATTTTATTTTTTTTTTCAATTTGAAAATAATAAACACAATATTTGTTTTTCAAACATAATTAACCATTTTTTTGTCTATAATTACCTCTGTGTATATTTTAGTAAGTGCTCTCTCCCAATCTGCTTATTTTTGGGTTATTGCACCCAAACTACCCTTTTTGTATAATTGCTCCCCAATATCAAAACAGTGCCCCAGAGAGAAAAGTAAAAGAAAACACAAAGACATTATTCATACTTAAAAAAAAAAAACAGAAAAAAAAATTCAGGATTTAAAAAAAAAAAAAGAAAACAGAAAAAAATTTTTTTTATACATTTGATAGCAAAAGATTCAAGAATTGCAAAAAGATATAATGGCTTATTATTACTAATATAAATAATTTAGATGATCTTTTATTCAAACAAAAACAATAAACATGAATAAATTCATTATATTTTTAACTTAAAAAAAAATAGGATTCAGCTAGCAAAATAAAAAAATTAATTTATATTTTCTAATAAAAAAAAGAATCCATTTACCTCTTAGAAAAAATAAAACGAATTTATATTTCCATAGTAAAAAAGAATAAAAAAAGATTTACCCATCAAAAGTTGTGTAATACAAAAAGCCATCATCATTGGTTGAAATTCCTGCCATTAATTTCTCTTTCCATTCAATTTCTTGATTTTCTGTCGACAAATCAACTTGGTTACAATTTTCGTCAACAGCCGGAATTTTTTCAGATATTTTATCAGAATTGTTTTTCGATTCAAAAGAGTTGAAATTATTTGCGTCTGTGGCAGAAATTTGATTGTCCTCGTTGTTGGGTAAACCTATTTTTAATTTCTTTTCTAAATCTGCTGCATTTTCTTTAGCCATTTCTTTTCGACTTTTGTCGCAATTTAAAGGGTCCATTTCTTGTAAGGGCGTAACTTGGTTGTTATCGGATAACTTTCTGCGAGGACGTTTTAGAATTTTGGTAATTTTTGCCTCAAACCAGGCCCCCATTGTACTATCTCTTCCATCCAAAATATCTCCAATCTGGGGAAAAAAAAAACAAACTTTTTTTAATTGGTTTTTACATAAGATTTGTTTGTGTTTTTTATGGCATATCAACCTTTTTAGGTTGTTTAATGCCAAGAACAACCATTGTATAAACATATTTTTTTTTTTTTTAACACAATGTTCCCTATTAAACCAGGAGATAGTGGGAATTTGAGCATTCATACCTTTCCCTAGGGTATTATACCAATTATTAAATGCAAATGGAACGACTGTGATTCCAACTTGCATACTACAATTACAAAGTCTGACTATTTACCCACTAGGCTGAATGGATTTCTTTCTTTTACATAAGAAAAATATCTTTAATATGTTTTATTCTTTGTTTGTGTTTCATACTTTATCAACCTTTTTCAGGTTATTTAATGGCAATAACAATCATTTTTGATAAACGTTTTTTGCCCACACAGTTTTTTAAACATGCACTATTCAAACAGAAAGACTTGGATTTGAACTTGCATCTTATGATTCCAAAACCCAGTTGCCTATCCACTGGCCTAAGTGGGCCTCTCCATATTATTATTTAACCAACAAAATCAGAATGAATAGCAGACAGATTTCATGATATTGACAAGTTTTGTTAAAATCTTTTGAATCAAGGCCTCCAGTTTTCTTACACCCACTCAGATTTGATAAGTAGATGCATCTGTCCATAAAAGATTAATTGCATTTGTTTCTATCAAAAACAGTAATATTAATTCTGGAGTTTAGTCAATCAGTTAAAAAGATTTAATTTGAATTGAATAAAAGTAATGAAATTCTATTTCTATTTATTATTAAAACAGGGCTCTACATTGCTAGTAAATGAGTCGCATTTAGGAGTGATTTACTAGAAATTTCCAGTTGTCGACTTAAAGATAAAAAAAAAAATAAATTAAAAAATTGCTCATCTTTTTTGGCGACTGTTTTTTTTTTTTTCACGGGCAAATCTTTCATTAGTAAATGAAGAATATTTTTTCAACTTATATTTTCTTAATATTAAACGAGCAAAGACAATTATTTGAACAATAAAAGCTTGATAGTTACTTTTTTTTTAAAACAAGGCCTTTTAAAGAAGTATCTCTAAAACTAAAATGATATTGATCACCTAGTATCATTTCCCAAAACTTTGACAGTAGTCAGCTTCTTTTTTGAAGTTTCAAAAAAAACTAATAGCATTGGAATAACCTCACAACCAGCCATGTTGAATTTCCTCTTATAAATTTTGTCTGTATCATAATTTGAAATTTCAACATAATTTCACCAATAATTTTTGGTTTATTCATAACAGAGAAATGGTATTACATAATTTGGCTAGTTAAGTTTCTATTTGGTTAGTAAATAGAAATATTTAGTAGTCAAGGGTCAACTAAAATTAAATTTCTCTGTAGAGCCCTGTAAAAGCAATTTATATTTGGGTTAATAAACTGACTCATAAGAATCTCAAAGGCAAAAAAAAAAAAATCTTTTGATTTAGTTTTGCAATAAATGATTTCTTTATTTTACTAGAATATAATCTGGTTAACTTCTGTTAAAATATTTCAAAAGCTAAAGAACCAATTTTTCTTGGTTGAAAAACTTAGTTGATTCTATTGTTAATTCTCTATTTAAACTAATATTCAATCCTTGAGAAATCATTTTAAAAAGAAAAATTTTGTTATTAAATATTATAAAAATTAAGAAAAATAGTTATTTCCATAAAATTTGTTTTTAAAAATATTCCAAAATTTCATTCTTAAAACATGAAAAAAAAAATTATTTAATTATGTTTTTTTTCTGTTTGCATATTTCAAAATTGTAAACAAAAGACATTTTTTTTTTTTACTTACTTTGTATATACTTCCTGATGTGTCATCATCTGCTTGACTAGAAGTTGATGCAACACTGGTTTGGGGCTGAAAACAAAAAGAAAATGCTACGTTCAATAAATAAAACCTACATAACTAAACATTGGGCTGTATGTACTGTGGCTCTAATAAATAACATTTGTCAAGTGAAGAAATAGACATGAAATTGCTAATACATAGACCAAAACAAAAAAATACATTACAAATTCAACTAAGTCAATTCTATATTATATTTATTTGGTCGCACACTAACCCAAGTTTGGCACAAGTGATGAGACGATTTATAAGAATCGGAATTGTAGCAGTCATCTCAGATCGGAATCGCGCCAGGTAATCCGGCCACCTACTGACCAGTTGGCTGGAACTGCGTAGTGATTCCTGAAAGTGGTCTGAGGGACTACTTTAATCCACTTCCAGAACTTTGGTCAGTCAGCAGACGGAACACAGCGAGCAGAAGAGAAGGACCTCTCGTCCTCACCTCTCTTCTTTCAACATCCACTCACGGGATGTTTGTACATTTCAACTATGCTTGTATACTACTTTCTCGCTGTTCATAATAAACCCTATATTGGTTTTGTTACAAATGCCTCGTGTTGTTAATCATATTAAATTATTAGTGATGGTTGATGGTAACACCAACAGCCCCCACTGAAGAATTGTTAATAGTAAGAATCATGTATTTTTGTTAGAATTGGAATAGCATCGTTAAAAAATACCTTAATATTTTTTTTTAGTCTAATCTTGGAACAATTTTTTTTTTTTTCATATTTCTAAGTGAAAAAGGGAAATGTTGTAAAATGAAACCAATGAAATACATTATTAACAGGGCTGTGCATAGTGACCCTTCTGCAGATAATAATTATAATAAATATTTAAATATTTTCAAAAATGTCTTTTTATCCATTTATAACAAGTGAAACATCCATGGTCCCCTGTGAGTGCACAGTGAATGGAGCATTTAAAAAAAAAGAAATACAAAATGATATTTTGGACAGAAATATTCAATAAACCACAAAATTGGTGTTTTTAGCCCCCCCCCCAAGCCTAAGGGGATGTGAACAAGAATTTTTGTCATGTTCAGATATACTGAATTTATATTTGGCACAATTCTCTTCACATTTTGGCTAAGTTTTACAAAAATCTAATGGATGGATCAAAAAGTGTCATTTTTGGCCATTTTAGGGTGTTTTTGTCCCATTAAAAAAAAAAAAAAAAGCTACAACTTACAACTGTATTTTCTTTGTCTGAGGAATTTGATGATGTATCATCCGAACAACTTTCATAATCCAATTGTTTTGTTTGTTCTTCTTTTGGAGCGGCTGCTGCTGCTGGCAATTTGGGCCGTACCATTAATTGAATAAGGTCATTAAGACCAACATTATAATCAAACAATGTATGACCATTTACAAGCTGAAAAAAAAAAAATTTGAAAAAAGAAAAAAAAAAAAAATGAAGATTTTTCTTTATTTAACAGACGTTTGTCAGATTTTTATTCTATTTTCTTGTATTTTTTCAATTTTCCCAAAAAGTGTCTTTGTGTGTGTGTGTGTTTTATGGCTTATCAACCTTTTTAGGTCATTAAAGGCGGAGAACAATTATTATTTGATAAACGTTTTTTTTGTACACAGTTTTTAGAAGAGCACAATATTTACTATTTAACCCACAGCTGGGGGGGGATTGTGGGGATTCCTACCTTTCGCAAGTGTACTAGTCCAATTATGAACACAAATTGAACATCTCGAATTCAAACTTGTGTATTTCAAAGTCAACTGCCAAGTCAACATTTTTTAAAAAAATTCATTTTTGAAAGATAAAAAATACTTATATCATTTTTAACCTAAAATTATTGTTTCCATAGTTAATCAGCCAATTTCCTGAATTAAAAAAAAAAATCCAAGTATCTCTTTATAAAATTTCTAAAATCTTTGAAGTTTTTTAAAAATTCAAATATCCTTTTATTATATTAATCTTTATTTTAAAACTTTTAAAAATTTAAATATAATTTCATAATTTTTTCTCAAACTTTTATAATTTCAAATATCTCTTAATTAAATTTTTCAAAATTCTTCTAAAAAAATTAAAATACCTCTTCATTAACTTTTTTTTTCCTAAAATTTTTCAAAATTCAAATATCTCTTCATTAAATTTGTTACATTTCAATCTTTGTGTGACTTTTATATATCGTGAGTTTTCTGTATGATTTCCATTGTGGTCAGATTTTGGTTAATACCGTGGGGAAAGGTATGAATCCACATGTTCTTCTCAGCTATGAGTTAAACAGTACAACTTGTGTACTCCAAAACAATGTGATGAAATTAAAAAAAAACTGATAGAATGATCATTCTTGGCATCAAATGACCAAAAAGTTTGATATGATGTAAAACAAATCAACCAACCATTCTGTATATTTTTTTAGCCCTGCTTCTTTTATGCTGGATATCTGAATTACACAGAAAGAAGCTTTTTTTTACAAAGGTTGAAATGCAATTTTGGGGTGTAAAATTACACAGTGGTATTTTTGTATAAATACAGGCAGTGCAAAAAGTTGCTTTGCAGTAGAAAATAATGTTTTAATGCCAATGGAGGACATTTCCAGCATTTACTTAAAGATAAGTTGCTGTGCAGTAGAAAATAATGTCTTAAATGCCAATGAAGGACATTTCCTTTAAGCTGTGATAAAAATTTTTTTTATTGGTAATTGTGTTGTCTATATATTTTACAATAAAATTTACTGCATATTAGTTTATTTGAATTTCTATAGTTTTAGTGCACAGTAATTTTCTGGACACCGTGTATGATGACAGGATTCTGTTTGAATTGAAAATAAGTATAAAATAAAATAAGACAAAAAGGTTTAAGCCATTCAGGCTATCTATTGTTAATTCTGATCCACAAGTGGGATTTAAGTAGGTTAATGATCTAATAAGCACAGATAATAATTGTTTAAAAGGTTTTTGAATGTATTTTGCCAGGGGTTGGGGTTGAACTTTCTACTGCCCCCTTTAGATTAATGGAGGGCTGTTCCGGCTGTTTCTGTTATAGTTATGTGGAGGTAAGACAGTCTAAGATGGTTTTTGTAATGTTTTAGCATGTTCTTGTAATGTTCCTTCCTCTAAGTCATCCTCGTCCCCAGACAGGGACCTTCCATCTAAGACTCCAGTTGTTAACCCTTCTATGGATCTGTAAGGTGGTCAATAAGTCAGGTGACATTTTAAAGGAAGAAAAAAAAAGTTTAATCAAGTTATTTTAATTAAAAAAAAAACGTATGTATAATTATATTCTTTCTTTCAAAATTTCCAAGTAGTCACTCAGAGAAATTTTGATAAGTTAGGATCGAAAGGGTTAAAAGTTAAAACAAAAAAAAAACGCCAGTTTTGGTTCTGACCCCGAATAGAAAACCTGAAGAGGGCCAAAGGATCTGGTCGAAACGTATGTAATTTAACAGAAAATGGAAAACTAGAACCGTATACAAATCAAATTACGCAAGATGCCAGCAAGCATACCTACATCCAGTGGCCTGGCCAGTCCATCATGGTTCATCTTAAGAACTTAAAAAAAAAACTTGTATCCTGTTTTGAAGTCTACAAGTAGTCCAGAGTCCACCAGTCCATTTTAGTCCAAATAGAAAAATTGATTTGTTCATGAAAAATTTGGTCGACCTGTCTCAACCTCCTTTTTTTTCATTTTTTTTCTTTCTGTGGAACAATATCGATTGGACCAGAAACTATCATATTATCCCCCCCCCAATCGAAAAAAAAATCATTATTTATAAGTATTTGGGGAGGGGCTCAATTTTACACACAACGCTATAGTAAATCGATCCCCCATATTGGAAAAAAGCACTATAAAGAATTATTGCCCTTAGATTAACGAAGGGATCAATTAACACCTTAACCCTAAAAAATAAAAGAATTTATTAAATCAATTTTTTTATTATTATTATTGATTAAAAAATGAAAAATTATTTCTCTTTTTTTTATTTTAAGATCCTACAACAAAATGTTTTGTTTTTTGTTACCATGAATAAGAACAAGAAGTTGTTTAAGATTTTATTTTTTATCAATAAAGTCAAAAAGCTTGATGTTTTAAGTTATTTACGTTCAATAAATTCACAGAAAATATATAATTTTTAGAAACTTAAATGCGGTAAATAAATAATAAGTAAATTTTTCGCGCCATAAAATAAACAAAAAACAATAAAATTAAGAAAAACATAAAAAGATATTTCTTTACAGTTCAGAGAAAAATATTTCATAAAAAATAAAGATACAGGCTTTAAAAAGGTAAAACAAAATCAAATTAGCTAAAAATAATAAATAAATACCATTAATAACTTTTAACGGAGGAAAATTGTTTTAAACAAAAAAGATATGGCGGTAAAAATATAAAGGAAGGAAAAGAAATGAATGAAAAAAGGAAAAAAACATTAAATGTCACAAATAAAATAAAGACTTAGTTGTTACAAAATAATTAACCCTTTGAAACCTAAAGGGCCGAATGATCGGCCCCGAAAACATAAGGCAAAAAAAGACTCACCTATATTTTGACCCTGATATGTCGCTCTATAACGGCTCTGAGTGACTACTTAATTTTGAGAAGTTAGGGTTAAAAGAAAATAAACTAAAAATCAGAGACATCGCCCCTATTATTATTTTTTTAATTTAGTAATATCTATCAAAACACAAAATACGGAAACGTGATATTGATGGGATTAATTAATTGATGTTAAACTTACAAGTTTTCCCCGATAAAACAACTGTTGTCGACTCGGGTCGGCATCAAAAGGATCTTCAATTCTTTTCCGCAATTCTTCAACTTTTGTCAGTTTTGACAAACCTTCAATTTTGACAGTTTTTTTGCCATCAAAAGTCCGGACTTGAATCCACATGATGATTTAAATCTGCTTTTTCTTAAATTTTTTATGGGGGGTGGAGATAAGAGATCCTTTGTTTAAAAAAAAAATCCTCGGTTTGGGGTGTCTTTATGCAACAAACAACCCCCACCCTTTTTAGGGTTTTTATTTTTTTTGTTTTGTTGTAGAACGAGTTTTTGAGGGAACAAAAAAAAATCAACAAAAGTTTGTTTTTTCAATCGCGACTTTTTGTTGTTATTACAACTTTTTTTTTCTTTTGTTATTGTTGACGGGTTTTGTTTATTTTTGTGTTAAAGTTAATATTATGACTTTCGTTTTGTTTTTTTAGTTTAAGAATTTCTCGAGATTTTTGTCGAGAATACACTTTAGTCGATTGTCTTTAAATAAAGTAAATTAAAATATTTGACAAGACAAGGGAGACCGACAAAACTCGTACAACAAAACAAGTTGCTTTGCTTGTCTTCCACACGTGGTGAAGTGGCGGGAAATCTGACTCACGCGAGAAGTTACGAGATATACTTGGTGAGCAGCAGCAGTAGCAGCACCAACCAAGTTTGGCACAAGGCCTTTATTTTTTTATTTATTTATATATTATATATATATATATTAACTTGGTAATAAATCCCTTCATGCAACATAAGGTGGTTGTTCGGTTCACTGTCTCAACTTAGTTCTAAAATAGATAGGATTGCAAAGGAGGGTCATGTGAAATATTTTTTCTTTTTTTTTCTCGCTAATACCTGGATTTTGGATTACCTCTTTGTTGAATTTATGGTTTTAGAAAATGTATATTATTTCTAAAATTGTAGAATAAGTTTTATGCATTTATCAAAAAAAATATATCGAAATACTTGAAGTGACAAAAAAAGTAACAACTTTTAATCCTAAATCCCTTATTCACTTAATTACCAAGTAGTTACTCAGCAGAGGGCCGGTATATTAGAGGAACGAATATATTAAAGCCAAACTGGTGAGTGGTGTGGTGTGTCCTTTTATGCCATATGTTGTCAGGGCCGATATATCGGCCTCGTAGGGTCCAAAGGTTAAAAGCTGGATTCGGGAATCCCACACACACCACCAGTACCACCTGACTTAGAACAACAAATCATTTTTAGTTTGTTAATTCATTATTATATCAATTAATTGGAAATAAATTTTAACATGAATATTTATGAATGAATCGTGCCAAACTTGGTTGGTGTGGTACTGGTGTGTGTGGACTGTGGTTGTGGTGGTGCTTCTTTATTTTCTGTTCACCATTATTCACCGAGTAAATATAATATTTATGAATGAATTAAATATCGTTTTTAACATGGTGATTGTGGGTGCGGTGAGTGTAGTGACATTACACGCACACCATGTTAAGTACGATCTTCAAAAGAGTTTAAAATGTTATGTATGAGATGACAAGAATCGGCACGGCACAAAAAAAAAATAGTTTTGTTTACCGTCTTTTCATCGCCTGACAGACGTTTCTTTATCACGAAGTTTAATTACCTCAAAGAAAAAATATTACATTTATTTTTGTAATAATGTTATTTGTGTAATTATGTTTTTGTTACGTTAAATTTTTAGGGCCTTTGATAATTTTGGGGTTATTTGTGAAAAATGGGTAACGAAGAATCCTACGTAAAGGATTCCAAAAAATTGACAAATAATGGTGATAAACATTTTTTTAGAGAAAACATATTTGGCATCATCCAACGTTTAAACGCTTTCAGAAATCTCCTAGTAATTAACCCTTTAAACCCTAAAGAACCGATCGGCCCTGGCGACTTTAGGCTAAAGAAGACATACACACAAACGATATTCCAACCTCCACATTTAGACTCTGATTTAGCAATATTACCAAGTAGTCACTCAAAGCTGTTAAATCATTGGGTCGAAATGTCAGTGTTTCTTTTTAGCTTTGGTTACTAAGGCCGATATATCGGCCCCTTAATTCTTGGAGAGATTTTTTCTTAGCTTGACTATTCATCACAGTCTATTCATCATCACTAGAAACTTTTCACTTCATGGGTTTTTTCATTACGCTGACAATTCATCACTTGGACTTTTTTTTAAATTTAAGTTCAGTAATGTTTGCTAACATTAAAATAAAATGAAAATATTTGGAGAAGTTTGTTTAGATTTTTTAATAAAAAAAAATAAAATGAATTGAATTAATTTTTTTTAATTATTTGTTAAAAAATTTGAAAAAGTGGCAGATATTTACTTTATACATATTAGAATCTCGTAAAATAACCCTTAAATTGTCAAAAAGGCTAAAAATTTAAAGTAATAAAAACATATCTACTACTAGTCCAGTCAATTTACGCAAAAAATAGCCCAACCAGTTTTATGTCAGATTGGGTCTACTAAACATCATACTAAAAGTTGGACAAGATCCGAGTAGGGGAAAGTTGAAAATTTTGAGGTTCAATATTTGGACTAGCGAGTCATTTTCCATTACGTTTTAAAGCACTAACTC
>JAUZSX010326335.1:0-11328 GCA_034780655.1 Idiosepius hallami | reverse complement strand
CGAACGAACGAACGAACGAACGAACGAACAGGCCTCGAAACATAGGTTCCCCTCATTAAAAATCGGGGTACCAATTAGGTGAAAGATGTATTTTATTTTTTCAGATGTTTATATAAGAGTTACCTCCCTTAAATTAGACATAAGAGTCATCTCCCTTAGATTGTCTTCTTTCAAAATGGCTAAAAACAAGTAAATCTGAGATTTACTAAATCTCCCGACGTATGTTTGTTGTAGAAACACTTTTAAATATTACAAACAAAAAGACAGACCCAAGCAAAAACTACAGGCATCAAAAAAGAAGAACAAAATCATTTTTAACATCAATTTTAGATGGAAAATTTTTAGATCAAGTAAGTAACTTTGGGCTCTCATTTAACTTGAAATTGCTTCTGCGTATATTTATTTTGTTGTTTGTTAATATTTGAAACATTTTAAAATATACAAAAATTAAGATTCAATTTTTACCCAAACTTTAAATAGTGAACAAAAGTTATGTTTAGTCAAAAATAATTATCTTCTCTTATTAATTAATAAATTGTTTTCGGTTAGATTTTATGAAAATTATCATTTTTTTAAAAATTAATATTTGAAACATTTCCAATTTTAAAAGAGGATTTACGTTTCTAGGATTTAAATTCTTTAAAATTTAAATTGATATTTTTTTTTAAATCATGTCAAATGATTTCGAAAAAATATTAGTTTTCCAATGATCTAACAAAAAAAACGAAAAAAAAACCAGTTCTAAATTAGATCAAAATTGGATTCTACATCTGTTTTTTAATTTCCAGTTTACAAGCCATATATGCTCTTGGCTATAACGAGCAAAAGTTACTTTTCTAGAACAAAACATGAAATTGAACTCGTATTGCAACAAGGTCTCCGGCTCATTTTAGTTGGGATGACTTGCGGATGGCGATATGTTGGTGTGAAGAAGTCTTCAGCTATTTCAGAATAAACCTTACCTTGTTATGTTTTTTTTTTACACATAAGCGTTTATAAGGGGGTCCTTAGGATAAAACCTAAAATATGAAGTGATCCGCAAGTCAGAAAGTTTGAAAACCCCTGGCCTAGTGGATAAGTAATCGGGCTTCAGAACCATAGTATGTGAGTTTGAATACAAGTTGTCCTGTCTACAATGACATTTTGACAAATGCCCTTGGGAAAGGTATGAATCCCCATCTTCCCTCCAGCTATGGAATTGAATAGTGCAACTTTTTTATTAAACTATGTGTGTATAAAAATTTATCAATAGTAATTGATCTCAGCATAAAAATGACCTAAATAGGTTGATATGCCGTCAAATACAAACCAAATAAACAAACATCACCAAAAATAGTCCTTTTGGGCTGAAATCCAAGATTATTCAACAAAGACACAGGTTTTTTATTTAACCATTTTTATTGCTTCTTTGCATCGAATCCACATGTCCTCATTTTTATGTTGCCACTTACATCATCCCCAAACAAGCTGAAAAGTTTCAAAAAGTCCTGAAGTTTGACGAAGCGACTCACACCCCTACAACATTACATTTGCTGATCAAAATAAATTTGTTCATCAATAAGGAGGCGACAACACAAAAAAGAATAGAATATTTACATTCAATGTTGTATCTTTGGAAACTCTTTTAATTTCTGTATCCTCTTTATATTGAAATATCTATTGTGGAAGTCCACTTGAGGCAGTGGAGAGGCAGGTAGACCTCGAAATCATAATACATGAGTTCAAATCCCAGTCATTCCACTTGTATGACCATTTTATAACATAAATGTGTTTGTAATCTAGGTTATTATTCACGTTGCCGCACTGCTATTTAGTTACTTATTTAGAACAACCATGAGGAAATTGGACCCCTCTAAATGATAATGAAATGTTCCAACTGCTTAGTATGACTATAAAGCCCTTCAACCCCTTAAAGCAAAAATGGAATATTCCAGCTGAGTGTAAACTAAACTCAACAAGTCAAATAATAATTTATATTTATGTTATATGTTATTAAAACAGTTCTAAACCTAATTTAAATGTAATCACTGACCTAAAATGTAAATATTTTTTTCTATAATCAGTGTGGGGAGTGGGGTTGTTTCATATTCCAGTCCTTCTTCTCCTTTTGAAAACAGAGATGGAAGAATCTTGCAGGTGAATCTTGATTGAAAGTGTTAAAGCTGTAAGTGTGTTTGAATGTCACTTAGAGGTTAGCCATTTTGTTTTGTTTTTTGGAAGTCTGCTGCTGTTTGATTTTATTTTGAAATGTTTTTTCTGCTGATTTTGATTGCAAACTGTGATTGAATATTTGCTTTGCTTCCTTCACACGGACTGACACTCTATCGAGTAAGATAACAAAGATTGGTTGCCAGCGACATGATACATCTGCTTTTATCTACTTGCAAAACAGGCTCAGATCACACAACCGGGCGGGGGTGGGGGTGGTGTGAGGACATCAAGAAAATAAAGAACAAAATTATGAATAAATAAAAAAAAAAGAGAGAAAAAATAAATTTAAAAAAAGAGAGAGGAAAAAATAGAAACAAAAAGAAAAAATAGAAACAAAAAGAAAAAATGTTGTTTAGGAAAAAAAAGAAAGAAAAACATAGAGAAAAGGAAGAAAGAAAGAAAAAAAGGTTGAAGAAAAAGAGAAAAAAAGAAAAAGATATAGAAAAGAAAGGAAGAAAAACATAGAGAAAAAAGAAAGAAAGAAAGAAAGCAAGAGATGTTTTTATTGTGCATCAGTTTAACAAGATTTCTTGTTATCTTTGCACTGATAAGATGACTGTTGCTGCTGCTGCATCTTTTGATGTGAAGAGGATGAGAAATTCTCTGACTGGAATTTTGAAGTTCCAACTTTTTATTTTTAAACCAAAATTCTGGCACCAATGTTAAATTCGCCTTTAAAAAAATCCTACATTGAAGATTATTTTTCAGTGATGCTTATTTTCTCTCTTAACAGAAAAATCTTTGAATCTAGGTGAAGGGCAACACTGATTTCAAGAACCCAAAAAGGTCCTCCAGGCTAGGGGTTGAGCATAGGGCTATCGACTCTTTCTCATAAAACAAGTATACTACAGAAACAGCAAGAAATAAATTTGCTGCCCAACGCACCACTAGGTGTAATGGTTGATAATTATAGGTGGAGATTCATACCTTTCCCAAGGATTTTACAAATGACCTCTCTATATATACTTGTGTGTGTGATCCTGCTCCACTCGTAAAAATTAATGTTTTCATTCATCGATGTCTCTTCATGTATTTAAAAAAAATTCTCCTCCCTTCCCCCTCTCCCTAAATTCTTGGAATAATTCCTCTCACCCAGGATCTGCAAATTGTTCACCCCCATCAGATTAGCCAGATTCTTGTCTAAAGATTATCAGAGTTAATTTTTGTTATCAGCAAGGGTCCCCCCCCTCTCCTTCTATTAGAGTCTCCACCCATCCACCCATCCACCCACTTGCTGATGACAAAACCTTATCTTTCAGAGGGTCTTTCTTCATCAACATGGCCCAATCATTTTAAATATGAACTTTAAGTGTCCAATTTTTTTTTTTTGGTTAAAAAAAAAAGAAGCACTTTGAGAGTATTTACATCCACCAACATTTATTGTGTTGCTTCATATTTTTTTTATTGATTCAAAACCTATAAACAAAAAATTCAGTAAATATGTCGAAGACCAACGCGTTTTTGGGTCGTGTAAAAAATTGAATATAGAAAAAGGCAGATAACTGGCATTCGAATTAACCAAAAGATGAAATAGTATGGATTTTATTTTAACCAATAGAAGGGGAGGTTAGGGTTAGGGTTCTTCGCTTAACAACGAAAAAGGGTAATTAATTCATCATTGATAATAAAAAAGTAATCGGAAGAAATGGAAAACTGCAGACTTTGTAATCATACATATTTTGTGGTAATAGCGACATTTAGCGGAAGAAGGGTTACCCTAACCTAAACCCTAACCCAAACCCTAACCCTTTTGGTTTTTGTTCAAAAGTGAGAGTGAACACAACACTTGTAGCCGTTAATCCTTTTAGTGTTAAAAATTTCAAAAAAGCCCTCAAAATATTTATTTTCATGGAACTAGACTTTCATAATCCACTCTTCTATCATTTAAATAAATGTTTATTTGAAAAAAACATTTATTTATTTTTATGGAACTGTGCAAAAAAAAAAAACCATTCAATTTCAGACTTTCATATTTATTCTATGTTTAAATTTATATTATTTTGTCTTTTGGTTTATTCAATTGCCAGTTATCTGCGCTTTTCTCCATTCCATTTTTATACAACCCTAAAACGCGTTGGTCTTTGACATATTTACAAAAAATTCTGCATTTTTTGCCAATTTTCTATTTCTAACCCCTTGTACATCGATTGCAAATTTTGCATTTTTTTCAAATTCCTCACTTTTTTTACTTTTTTAAAAGTTACACTATTTTAGGTCTACTAAAGCCGTGTTTATTTTTTCCCTCTTCTTCTTTCCGTATATGTGTATGTTTGCACAAGATGGTCAATTCTATTTTACACAGGGGTGAATTAAACTCGACCAATCAGAGAGTAGAATGGAGACAATCTAGTCTATAAAACAATTAACCAAAACTGACTTCACAAGTTCCTGCCTTATTACCACTGCTGCTAATATTGAGATTACTATTCACACTTGGATTTACTTATTGTTGAGACCATTATTCATATTTAGATTTATCTATTATTAGATTTTGATATTGTTGGACAAGTTAGCATTGGATTTATCTTGCCCCATTTTCACCAGGAATAATGATGCAAGATTCAACATTTAGTCAATTTTGTATTTTTTTTTTAATAATTTCGGATTTTTTTTTGCCAAATGTATATTTATTCAATTGAATATTTTTAACCAATTTTCCTTTTTTTTTCCCCTTTATTTGGCAATTCATCATTTTTTGCCAATTGTGCGTTTTTAACAAATTGTGCTTTTTTGGACAATTGTAGCTGTGACGAAAACGCCACCCGGTGCGGTCCGATCAAATGTCACCCCACCACTCACACCCACATTATCACCCTACGTTGAGTGCAACAACACTTCTGAAAAGAATGTGACCACATAATAAATGATCAATAAATCTTATTTTCAGACAGACTATTTTCCCACCTAACTGAAAAATCTTGTTGGAAAAGATAATTGTAATGTTTGTTTCCCCTCTGTTACTGTCACCCAGGGTGGCTTTCCCCTCGGCTCGCCATTGGTAAAGAAGACAGAGAAGAAGGGAAAAGAAAAAGTCCCTAAAAGATTGTATGAGAGAGATAGCCTGAACGAAAGCCAGGGGAGGGTAGATGGAGGGGGAGAGGAAGTATAAAGAGGACAGACAGCTCACTCCCTCGTTTCACTGGTGTTGGTAGAATGAGCCAGAGGTCTCGCCCCAACCCTTGTGCGGCTGCGCTAGATTTGAATTGAGGATTCGTTCCTTTGTTTTGACTTCCGTATTTTGACCTAGTGTTTAAACAGAGAAGAAGGAGAAGAAGAAAAAGAAGGGGAAGAAGAAGAAGAAGAAGAAGAAGAAGAAGCACTCCCTGTAAAAGTTTCCGGGGTCTTTTTTTATATAAAGACTTAGAAAAATCAAATAGTTTTTTATTAGAACAGCAGGGGATATTCTTTATTGAGAGGTCGCAAGCTTCCTGGGTACTGTTGCTGCTGCTGCTGCGCCGGCGCTGCTGCTTCTGCAAGGCTCCTTTGCTTCATCGTTTGTTAGACAAAAAGTACCAAAATAATTAATTATCAAGATAGGATTAAACTAGAAAATATGTTGATTATATTGAAATCTTCATATTAACCCATCTCTCTCTCTCTCTCTCTCTCTCTCTCTCTCTCTCTCTCTCTCTCTCTCTCTCTGTTTGCATATGAATGTATATAGCCTTTGATCGAAGCCCACAGTAGGTTCAAGTTGACTTTTTTAGCATAAGGGGGTGCAAGGCGTATTCGGCGTCGGGACCGCCCGCCTGACCGCTATGTGGCTAAAAAGCACGGGCACAGGGAGTAAGTGCGACCGACAAAACAAAACACATCCAATGGGATATCGTAATCAAAAAAGTTTAAGAAGCCCGGTAAAATATTTAAAGTTACTTCTAGACAGTGAATGAAAAAAAAGCATCGAAAAACTAAAACCTTATAAGAAATAAATGATGAAAATATTTTTTAGATATAAAAAGGTAAAAAGAAAGTTAATAACAAGCAAAGAAAGGTGACATAAAAGGTTAAAATCTTTAAGTTTCTAATCAATTATAAAAAAAAATCATACTGTTATAAAGTTCATTCTTTACTTAATAATCGATGAAAATTTCATATTGATTCGATAATTACCTGATTTTTGGTAGATATTTAAAGAGAGACTCCCTCCGTTGACTACTTTAGGACGTCACAATAAACTAGATTATAGACATAAAAATGAAATGGCACCTTAAAAAAGGGGGGAGGTTAAGGTAAGGAAAAACGGCACGGCCCACACCACTCACCAGTACACCACGCACGACACATAAACGTAAAAGAAACTTAATGAAATTGAAACCTTTTTAAGAAAAAGGAAGAAATTTTTTAAAAAATGAAAGAGAAAAATACAACATTCAAAGAAAATGAAGAAAGATAAAACTAAAAAAAGCATGGAAGATAAAAATGAATGAAAGAAAGTTTTTTAAAAAATTAGAACGAAAAGAAGAAAAAAAGAATAGTGGAATATAAAAAAGAAGAGAATGAGTGATAGAGACAGACGGAAAGCATGGAGAGAGGGGGAAAGACACAAGTAAATAAAAACGGAAAAAGGTGACAGAGAGAGACAGACAGGGACAGAGAGAGAGAGAGAGAGAGAGAGAGCAGGCAAATCGTGTTTTGGGTTAGTTTTTTTTTTTCGTCCTTTCGGCGGGCGCGCCTTCTCTTCTATACAGGTAAAAAAAAGGGGGAAAAAAACATGTAAGCAAGGACAGACAACATATCTATGTCAGAGAATAATGTGGAATAAATTAGAAAACTTTAAACTAAACAAATATGGTGGTGGGGTTTTCTTTTCTTAGTTTTTCGTGGTGAGTTTAACATTAACCAAAAAACCAAATAAACATCCACGACCACGAACACCCAGCATAAAATCAGCTTCCAGTCTTTTCCTCTCTTTGATTCCAAAGATTATTTTTATTTTATTCATTATTCGACATTCAACCACAACCACCCTTTTATTACTCAACCTGGGGTTTTGTTTCTCAAAAAGCCCTTAACAATGTGGAATCCTACCCATGTTCAATTTACAGGTAAGGCATTTCTTTTATTTACCTGCATTCATTAAATTTCAATTCTTCGAAAATGACGAGAGAAAAATAAACACATTTTTGTGAGTTTTAAAAAGTAGGACATTTCGAAATAAGTTGGTTTCTATATTTTAAAAACATTTTTAATTACTTGTAGTGAGTGGAGTTACTGGAGTGAGGGCAGTAGGGAGGGAGGGCACACAAACAAGAAGCAAAACAATAAAACACAATAACATTGAACAACCTGCCTCTATTTAAACTTCAGAATTGATGATTTTTTTGCCTTTCTTTTCAAAATTACGTAATTAGAAGCGGATGTGATGATGCGACTTTTTAAAAAGGGGCGAAATCGTGTGTGTGTGTGTGTGTGTGTATTAGGCCAGCGAAGTTGGTGTATTGCTAAATGCTCGGGTTCTGGAATCGTAGTATGCGGGTTCAAATCCCAGTCGAAACCATTGGATTCCCCTAAAAATAGCCTTGTGCCAAACTTTGTTGGTGCTCACAGCGAGTGGTGCTGACCAAGTAAATACACACACACACACACACACAAACACACACAAATAAGTGATTAAGTAGAAAAAAGGAAATTAACATAAAAAGATTTAAAATAAAAGTGAAGACGAAGACCATCCATACAACAAAACAACTTACAACTATTAACAAAGAAAAAGTTTATTTTTCGACAAAGATGTTTTATTTTAAAATTCTAATAAATATTGTTTTTTCCTGCTGCATCTAAAAATGCAATTAAGCCACTAAACTTAGAGCTTGTTCAAAATTCTTTTTTGGATTTAAATCAAATCAGAAGTTGTTGGTTGGTTCCCTACAAAACCTTTTGATGCCCCCGCAGCCACTAGCAGCCAGCACACACACACTTTTGCACCCTTAAACTATTTTTAATGTCCTCGAATCCCTTTACAGTAATGATTTATTTAGGAATAAAGTTGAAAAAGACTGAAGAAACTATGATCTCTCACACATTCTGGACTGCTGGCTGCTGCTTTGCACAACAAGGTCTGCAAGGCAAGAAGCACCCCCAGTTGGGAAACCCTGAAATGAATTATTATATTTTTCTCTTAGTTTTTAATTTATTTTTTGATCTTCTAGTTTAGCGTTGACGTAAAGAAGTGAGTGTAGTGTAAACGGTAACGACACTAACGGCAGTGCCTCCTTGCCTCTATAAAAATCTACCAAAAATCAGGTAATAATCTAATCGATATGAACTTTTCATCGATTATTGAATGAAAAATGAAATTTTTAACGGTGTAATTTTCTTTTTTCATACTCGATGTAGGAATAATAATTTTGCCGGTCACTACTAGAGATATTTACGGCACTTACGACACTAAAACGAAACGCTTTAGATCAGATCACCCACTTTTTGGGAGCAAAAATTAAACTAATAAAGTTTAAAGTTTCAATAACAAAAAAACGACAAGTTTTAATGGAAAAATATGTCTGGCAAATTAAGAAATGCTAAATGTTTTTGAATTGATAATTTCTAATTTATATAGTGGCATAAAACGGGGGGGTACAACAACTGTCATTTAAATTTGAATTCGAATCTTTTTATTTTATTTTGATGAAGTTTTTTTTAAGATAAAAGATTACTGTTTTAAATTTATTTGTATTAAGCAAAATGTTTCGTAAAGGTTTCATAATCATCCTCATTTCTTGAGGAGATTTTTGAGATGTTATGTTAAGTCAGTATTTTAATTTTAAGTTAGTATTTTATTTTAGTTTATCAAAAGAAAAAAAATCTTATACTTAATGTAATTTTAGTTTAAAAGGTGTTAAGGAAACCACACAAAAAAGCACTAAAAACACCTTAAAACGCACTTAACTTGAAACTTTCAATCCTAAGGGGCCGATAGATCGGCCTTAGTAACCTAAAGCAAAAGAAATACACACACCGTACTGACATTTTACACCTTAATATGGTTCTTTAATAGAACAACTATGAGTGACTACTTAGTAATATTGACAAATCAGGGTCTAAAGTAAGATAGAGGTTGAAAAATCATGGTGTGTGTAGTGTGTGACAATGTGTCTTTTTTGCCTTAAGTTTGCCGGGCCGATATATTGGTTCTTTTGGTTTTAAAGGGTTAAAGGTGGTTGGAATAGAATTTCACACTACACTTACTGCCCCTAGTAGCCCCAGCCCAGAGAAGAGCACTCCCACTCCACTCACTGGCAGAGACCACCAGTGACCACCAGCAGCCAGCACCAGCACCTGATGTTGTTGAATTTGACTTTAATCCTTTTGACACTAAAGGGCCGATATATCGGCCTAACAAACCGACATTTAGATCCTAATATGGTTTTTTAATCGAACCGCTCTGAGTGACTAGTTGTTAATTTTGTTAAGTCAGGGTCCAAAGATTAAAGCCGAAATATTGGTGTTAATGTGTCTTTTTTTGCCTTAAATCGCAAGGAAGGATCGATATATTGGAACTTTCGGGTTTAAAGGGTTTAGATAGAAAAATTACCCATGAACATAAACAAAACCTTATGACTAAACATTTCGCTTCAATGCTCTCACACACCAACCATCACCATCATCACCGCCACAAACGACAGAGTCGCTTCTTCACGCTTCAATGCTTCGAAGATTCATTCAGGAGTTTTTTTTAAACACAAAACTATCAATAAAATGTAAAAACTGATAATTTTTTTTAAAAATAAGGTTTGATTCTTCATTGAAGATGATTTTGAAATAAACTAAACTTTCAAAATTTTTATAGCCATTTAAAAAAAAATATTTTTAGATTTAATTTGAAATGTTCTATCCGATAGAGCATAAAATTATTTACTATGATCTAAAGACCCGACAAACTGACACACCACACCCACCACATACTGCGAGTGCGACAACACATTCTCACACACGACTGACTACTATAAAGTGACAGTGTGTGTCCTTACATACCACACACCATACACGACACACACACAGTCAGTCACACTCACACCACAGACTAAACACACACAGTATTTTTCCTGTAAACAAATCTTTTTTTGTTCAAATTCCATGAGAGTAGAAAACTGTAGAATTTCTTGTATTCTTCATTAGTTTTTTTTTTTTGTAATTATTTTTTGGAATGATAGGGGATTATTCAAACTATTGTCCTGATCTAAAAACAATAAATCAATTTAGATACCCTGATGAAGAAGACTTTAGGGTAAATAAATTCGGTCAAAACCTAGTAAGAGAGACAGACAATAAGAATAAGGACAATCGGCTGTCTAATGCTTGTTTGTTTGTTTGTTTGTTTGTTTGTTTTTTTTTGGGGGGGGGTCAAGTTAACTTTAAAATCCAAAGGTCTAATTAATTCGTTCTTGGATATTTTTTAAAAAATTCAATTATCTTAAAAGAAATAAATGATAAAACGATAAGAAAAATAATTTGACAAAAACTTTGGAAACTGATTTTTTAATCTTTAGAAGTTGATAACTTTTTCATAATAATTATTATTACACTTATATGTTGAAATATACAATTCATCTCCCCCCCCAAAAAAAAAGCCAACAAAACAATGACAAACAGTCCACTTGGGGCATTGAATAGGCAGTTGTATTTAGGAATCATAATACGAGATTTTCAATCTTAGGCATTCCATTTGCGCTTTTATTTAGAATTACCCTTGGGAAAAGTATGAATTCCCTCCAGCTGAGGGTTAAACAGTGCATATTTTATTATTTTTAAAAAAACTGAGTGGACAAAAATGAGCGTTTCTCAGAAATGATTTTTCTTCCCAAAATGACCTAAAAAGATTGTAAGGGACTAAAAATGAAAGCATACTGAAAAGGAGTAATCTGCCTCTAAGGTAGTTCAATGTTTGGCCTTGCTTAGGGCAGCCCGGCATGTCCCAGACCCTCTGAGATACTTCTTAGATACTTAGGTCCATTAAACTAACAAGGTTGATATGCCGTAAAATACAAACTGAAATGAACAGAAGAGAATAACAAAAAATTTCCCAATAAAACCAATAATGATTTTTGATTTGATTTGGGATTTAACGGCATATCAACCACTTTTGGGGTCATTTAATGCCAGAATGTTATTTTGTTTATG
>JAUZSX010326334.1:0-24739 GCA_034780655.1 Idiosepius hallami | reverse complement strand
ACAGTAAAATATATAGTTTTGACAGTAAAATATATAGTTTTGATAGTAAAATATATTGTTTGACAATAAAATATATAGTTTGACAGTAAAATATATAGTTTTGACAGTAAAATATATAGTTTTGATAGTAAAATATATTGTTTGACAATAAAATATATAGTTTGACAGTAAAATATATAGTTTTGACAGTAAAATATATAGTTTTGATAGTAAAATATATTGTTTGACAATAAAATATATAATTTTGACAGTAAAAATCAAGTCTCCACTTCTTAATGACTGTTTCTTGTTTTATTTATATTATATTCAAACAATTCTTAATCGTCCTATACAAATATTTTAGAAATTGTAATAAATAATTAATGATTTTCTGCTTTGATGAACTTAGAGCAATCAATCTTAGTTTTTTTGTTTTCTTTTCTAATTCTATAAGCATTTAAAGATTTAATGAAAAAACATTGACCTTTTAAAAATGTCTTCTAATTACGAATTCTTAATTAAGAAAACAATACAAGCAAAGATTAATTCGCTTGCTTGTGTAATTAATAATTGCTTATCTCTTTATTTTCTATAAGTTTTAAGCCAATCACTGAAAAATCCTGTAAATATTTAGACAAATGGTTAAATCTGAGAGAGAATCTTTTTTGAAGACTGTGTTTAAAATTGAACTGGTTTGGAATATTTTGAAAATGATAACCAAATGTTTTGTGTACATGTTTGAAAGATAAGATTTGCTTCAACCAGTTTTTAATACAATAATTTTATTACGAATAAAGAAATAATAGTAAGTAAAGGAGGTATAATTTTATTGGTGGAATAAAGTCTACCATAGACTTCAGCCTATAAATAATTTAGATGATTTATTATATTGTTTGTAAATAGGTTTTAAAAAGTATGCAATTGACATTCAAGTTAAAATGTAAAAAAAAAAAAATATGTTTCTATCATTGTTTAGAATTCCAGTTTATTCAAATATTGAAATGGTGAATACTTGTTATAGGGGTTGTTCTAAAAGTAATGCTATTTATTTAATGCTATTTTTATAAGTTAAAGGTCTACCAATATTTTTTTATTAAAGCTAATAACTCTATAAACAAGAAAAACAAGCATCCATTGGCTGAAACGTTGTGAATATAACAATAAGGATGAGAACAACAGCCCGAAAAATAGTTATACATAAGAATAAAACTTTTCTGTATATACAATTAATGATAGATATATACAAAATTTAGCAAGAATTACCAAGCTTCTTATTTCTACCAAGACGTTGAACAAAATCAGAAGTTACAGATAAATGCATGATTTTTTTTTTCTTCTCAACTGTAAATACGAAAGTTTAATCTTCTACCAAAAACTTTGATATGGCATCTGTTATTGTAGAACAGCCGACATCCTTATAGAACTCTACAGATAGACTGGTTTACAGGCAATATAATCCAGTAGTAGAAGTTTACAAAAGGCGATTAATACTGTTTAAGCTCAAAACAATGGCTGATGTATTGTTTTTGACTGGGATTTGAACTCGCGTAACACATGTAGTATATGGGCCGCTTCTTTGAATCTTCTCAAATTCCAACGTTCTTCTCGGTCTATTATTTTAACTTTATCTCATAACGGTATATGCTCGCTCTTCTCTTTCCAAATATGTTCAGCTATTCCCGATTTTTCTATTTCACCTTTAATCACTGCTTTCCAATGTTCATTCACTCTTACCTTTAGAGGTCGACTGGTCTCGCCTTTATATTCCTTTATAAATTTATATATTCATCATACCTCATCTCAAGGATTGTGAAAAACAATATAAATGCTATCTTTAAAAAAACAGATAGGAATGTTAACTGGATTATTCTAAACAAAAAGCTTAATTTCTTACCTTTTTATATCAGTGAAGTAGAAAACCTCTTATCTCAAGTTCTATCATTATCCCATCTAATTAGGGTTTAATTGATTTATAACTGAATGATTTACTGTCTGTCATGAAGGTGGGTTAAATGTGAAGAAGATCCTCCTTATCATCTATATTTTAGAATTATTGCATTTTTAATTAAGTTCGAATGCTTTCTTTGATTTATTGTTTAGCCTAATGAAATTGAAAATGTGAAATCAATAAACACAAACACACAAATAAGTGTGTCCAAATCCTGTTTCTAAATATTAGCTTCACATCATGAAAATAAAGAAGAAAAGGAATTAGATATTAGCATTTATCTGGGGAAGAAGTTCTAACAAAGAATAGAAATGACTCTTAAAAGATTTATCAAATAATAAGAGAAGAATTTCTCATTCCAAATTGGCTTATTTTGGACTAGGTGTGAACTATTTTGATTAATGAACTAGGTGTGTATTATTCTAGTTAATGAATTAGGTGTGAACTGTGTTCATTAATGAATAGACTATGAACATTAGAAATAGATTTGATTCGAGCAACCATAATTTAAGAAATGGGTAAAAGGAAAGTTCTTAGAAATCTCAACTTTAAAATAGATTTATTAGAGATACACAAGATTTATTTTTTAATGATACATGCATTTTGTACTATTTGTACAAGCAAATATTCAGTTGTCCCAGAAGTTTGTAAACACTGGCATTTTTGTTTTAAATTTTACATCGCAAGTAATAACAAAAACAAGAAAACTATTCCTGAAAATAAAGAGCATCATTTTCAAAGACTTTTCTGCCATCATCTGTAAGCTTTTGGATCTGGAGAAATTTTTTTCAGCTGGTTTTGAATCAAATAATTCTTGACACGTTTACTCAATTTCTTCAAACAAGTTGAATAGGTGGACCTTCAGAAAGTGAAAAAGGCTGTAATCTGATGATGTACAGTCAGTTGTTGATAGTAACATTATAGATAAAAAAATTAAAAATTTCATAAAAATTCAATGTTATGCATTTTTTAATTTTTCAATTGCAAGTATTTGCAAAATGTAAGAGAATTTTCTATAACAACTTTATAACTGCGAGTCAGCCATATTCAGATCTGATTTAATATTTTCATGATTCAATTAGATTACGTTTTGATGTAACTAAGAAAAAATGACGAAACAAATTTGAGAAGAAATGATTCATTCATAATTTTTTTCTTTAATATTTAGTTAGACAGACACTAAATATTACTAACAAAAACTCGCCTTTTACAAGATTATAGCCCAATACTGGGATTAGTGTTGTTATTATAATTCTGAAGCCAGAATACCTATCCACAGCCCCAAGTGGAATTCACTGTGTGCTTTTGTATTAATATAGAAACAATTAAAAAAAAATTCAGTCATATATCCAATAGTGATTAATTCACTTCAGGAACAAATGAGAGTATTTTTTCTTTTCAAAAAGGTTCTCACTATGCAAAAAATGTAACAGTTGTAGAAAATGATTTTGATAAATAATTTTACTTTTATAGTTAAAATGGAAAAAGATAAAACTTTGAAAAATTATTAAATAATTTGAGTTTTTAAAAGGAAATTATGGACGAGTAGACTATTATTATTACTTAAGAAAGAAAAACTATTAATATCATTATCTCAATTCATAGAAGCCAAAAAAAAATAAAATACAACAAACCATCATGTCTTATCATTCTGTAACATAATTAGACAGCTGAAAATGAGCCAAAATAAGGACTGATATTGACTATGAAGTATGGTAGGAAATAACTGGCTTTTGGATAAAAGTTGGAACAAGACGGTTTAAAAGGAAAAAGTTGAGCAAAAAGGATTTGATGAAGTTTGACCAGTTGATTGTTGATGACTTTTATGGAAGATCATGAACCAGTTAACAATAAGAAAAGGTTTTGTTTTGTTTTTTCATCTTAAATCTTTTTTGCTTGTTAGGTTTTTTTCCAATTTCAGTAAACAAATGAATCATAAAATAGATAAAAGAAAATTAGTTGCTGACCACAGGTGATTAAGATGCACAAAAAATGCATGGTAACATAACATCGAAAAAAAGGTTCTGGAAAAAGATTGTCCACTCTAAGAAGCTTAAGTTTCTTTAAATAAATTGTAGTTAAGCCTTGTTTAAAAATCATCCCATTCTTACCTTATACATGGACTTTTGTAATCTTTAACCATCACCAATTGATGTAGTTTTTTTAGAGCAATAATTAGATTAGTTTACTTAAATAAGGAAGTAATTGATAGTCTCAACAAGTCTATTATACCAGTAATTATTAGATTGTCCCAAAAGTTCTCATTTGAAGAAGTCGATGAAGCATTGCAAGAATTCTTTGATTTAAAGGTGGCTGAATCGTCATTTCATCTGAAATCTTACAGAACGATGGTAGAAAGAAAGTCTTTGAAAATGGTCTTTATTAAGAGGAATGATAAAAACTTTTGAGACAACCTATATGAAATAAATTTGGTGTCCTCTTTAAAGTAAAAAACAAAAACCTGGAATCATGGAAAGAAAACTTTTCTTGAAACTCGCATGACAACCTGAATGAGAGCCAAAGATTTTATAAATAGATACAAGCAACACATAGGTAACTAGGTGAGCTATATTATGGAAGGGGTGGAGGAGTTTGTCCAAGATCTATAGATGCAGAATTTGATGGTCTGCCAATCAATTACAAACAATAACGAATGTTTGAGAAAATCAAGACTAAATTTGCCAAAAATCAACATTGCAACAACATATAGTCAATGAACTTGTGCCAATAATGACATTGATTCCCTTCAACAGAGAATCATCAAAGAGTTATTAAAATCTTGTTCAAGGTTTTCAAATCCACTCTTTCAACTTAGACATAGTAACTCAGGGTTTATATAGCAAATGTTGGTTTTGTTTTGTTTCTTTAACTGCACATCAACTTCTTTGGTTATTTGGAGCTGAAGATATTTTGGAACTGTTTGGTTGGAATAGTTGTTATTTGGGATCTTTATGGATGGATTATTTTTTAGAATCCTAGAGATTGGTATGATAAATTTTACAAACGTTATTTGAACCAATGTCCTTTTCCTTATTTATCTTCTGTCTCATTATGCTTCAAAGGTAATTCGGTAATGTAGTGAGAAACAAAGAATAAGGAAGAGGACAAAGAATAATGTTAGTAAAATTTAGGGTGGGTATTTAGTATAGGTTATTGCTTTTAGGTTTATATAATATGGATATTGTTTTATTTTTAGATTTCCAATATAGGTCAATTGTTTTCAGAAAATGTAGGTTTTCCATTTGTTCAATGCTGAAAAGTTTTTCTAGGTTATTCACTTGATAATATTAGAATCTGATTGTTTTAAAGCCTTTGCATTCAATTAGAATGTGTTAAATAAAGAATTTAATTTAATTTTACAAATGTACAACTGTAATGAATCATTCAACACTGCATATCATTTCCTTTCATAATGATGATTGATTACTCAGTTGAATAGATTCAAACAGGAGTTACAAAGGTTAAAATAACTGCTTCAAAAATCTCTTTCAAAATATGGTTTGGATTGACATAAGTGGTTTCATTGATCAAGGCAGTTCAAAATTTTAGGACACAATTGAACATTAATTTCTTAAAACATAATCCAAATTTATTTGTTTATCATTTCTTTAAAAATAGGACAATTTAACACAAAACTAAAATTGATTGTTGGTGGGTTTTGTTTTTTCTCTTCTTTTTTTGTCACTTAATGAGTAGAAATATCTTTTCCCCTCTTAGCATGTTTTTTGAATGATATTAGTAGCTTTAATTAATCTATAGGAATAGTGGTACTCATATGTTTCTCTAATGGTGAAGCTTAAATGTGAATGTGGTATAACTAGGATTTGAGCCTGAGTTTCAGGATTTCAATTATTAATATTATTAATGCAACAAGCATTTATACCTGTATCATGGGAACTTACTCAATTTTGGACACGTACAATAATTGCAAAACTATTCAATTAATAAATCAAGTTTTTTAGTTCAATTTAACCATAATTATTTAATAATTATGATGGCAAATGGAATGAATGGGATTCAAACTTGTGTATTACGATTCGATTGTCCGACTATCTACCCACTGGGACAAGTGTACCTCCCAGAAGTCAATATTGTATTCATGATCTTATAATCAAAAAGTCATCATACAATCAATATTAACAACAATAGTATAATCTGAGATGGGCAAGGTTACCATTTATGACGTGAAGATAGCAGAGAAAAATAGCATCTGTACTCTCAGAGAAGAGAGAATTGGAACTAGTTAGCAAAAACTGATATAAGAGCATCATTTAACAGAAGATGAGGGACCATGAAGATCATATTAGACAATTGACAATATCTATCTCTATATAGTCACTACTTGAGTAAACAAACCCACAGAATATAGTCACTGGATATGAAAGACAGCCAATAATAATAATAATAATGATGATAAGAGATATAATTACTGATATTTCAAAATTAGTGTAATTGCTATTTTCATATCAGTTGCTTTTTTAAGATAATCATTTGATGGCTTTTGGAAAAAGAAAGATATTTATAAACAGCTTTCAGCTTTTCAGCTTTGAAATTAGAAATGAAAATTCTTTGTTTTGATGCTGAAAACAATTAATTTCAATAAACGTTCTTTATCCCCACATAGTCTTTTGTTTAATTCAATATATACTATTCAATGCATTACAGGAGGGAATTTATGCATTGGTACCTTTCCCAAGGGTATTGGTCCAAATGTGAACATAAACAGATGAGTGAGATTCAAACTTGTGTATTATGATTCCAAAGTTTGACTGCCTCTCTATTATACCAGAAAATTTTTAACTGATTATATTCCGTTAATCTCTTTATTTGAGGTGCCTATTATTTATATATTTATCTGCTTGTTCTAAGTCGTTCCAGTGTTACATGTAATAGTAATAATCATCATAAACAGTAATTAGAGAGATTAGTATTATTATTTCCTGTGCAATTTTTTTTTAAGTGACTGTTTATGGTTGCAAGTTTTTTTTTATGATTTAAAAAAAAAAAGTCAAGTTATTACGAGGATACTTCAATTTTTAAAAACTTTCCGTTACTTTATCTTCGTTTATTATTCGTTATCTCTTTACGGTAATCACTTTATATTTGTTTTATTTAATTGCATATTCAAAAACTTTTTAACTACTATGGAATTTATACCTATTCTGCTAGTATATATGACGTAACAACTATTCGTCCAGCAATCTATTTAACAACAGATGTCAGATAAAAAATAGATTGTACATTAAATGAACCATAAGAGTTATTATGAGACCCAGCCAAACAGCCATGAACAAGGCAGCTAGCTACCTATCTATCCAGCCAAGCTATTATAAACACAGACAACCAATGAAACAATTGTCATTAACAAAGGATAGAGATCATAAGAGACAGAATGATGAATTTTTCATTTTTTTTTTCCCCTAAAAACTTTTGCTTTAACCTAACATCTTTACTAATTATTTCAAAGTAAATACCATTTGTTGTCAGGAAAATTTAATCAACTAACTATTCTTCATTTTTCTAAATGAGTCTTGGAGATATTTAAAACTAACTATTCATACATTAAATCAGACACTGAAAATTCTTGGTAAAAAATGCACAATCCAATCTGATTATCTATCTGTTTATGCCTCAGGGCAAAACTTTTTTTTTTTTAATAAACATTTGTTATTGTTGTGCTTCTAAAAGAAACATTGTCCTATTGTCAATAAATAAATGAAGTAAGATTATTGAACTTACTTTTGCCTTTGTGCAACCTAATGAAACCTAATGAAAAACAAAAAAAAACAACAAATCAGTTAATTTTGATTTATGTTTGATTAAAAAATTTTTTAAAACTATTTGATTCTAGCTTTACATGATTAAAAAATGCATTCATTTGTAGATCCTACAAGTTAAATAAATTCAATCTAATCTATTCTTACTAGTTTGATCTATAAAAATTTTATTTGGTTTATACATTAGGATTAACTAAAAAATCTTAACTATTTTACCGGTTATTTTGCAAGCAATTCTTTTTTAATCAATGAGCAATTGTCTATTTTTCCCACATGTTATTTATTTTTTATCATCAAGTAAAGCTTTAAAAGTTTAACATTTATGTTGCCTATTTGAACATTTATGAATTTTCTTTATATTTTATAGAATGTTGGATTCATGTAAAGTTAACTGTTTAATATTTTATTCTTTTTACCATATGAGGACTTTTGGAAAATTTTATTTCTAAATATGTAATTTTCATATAAGTGTATATTATATTTACTTGGTCAAGCACCAAATTAAGTTAGACACAAGGCCATTTTAAGGGGCTCTATATATCTGAGCTTTTTGAATTCAGTGTTACCCTTCACCTAGATGAAGGGCAAAACTGAATTCAAAAAGCCCATGTATATTTATATAAGTGTATATGACTGCATCAATAACAAAGAATAATTTCAAAAGAAAAATTTTTACCATCTTTTTTCTTTTTGATGGATATACGTACTTGGTCAAGCATAAACCCAAGTTAGGTACAAGGCCAGTTTTACATGCTCATAACACACCTGGGCTTTTTGTAATCAGTGTTGCCCTCCACCTAGATGAGTTATTCCTCTGAGTTAACAAGCCTCATCTGCCTGAGACAGCTAAAATCATTTCTATTCTTGCTTTCATTTATATATATATTTTTCATTTTGTCAGAATATAATTTCTATTCTTTTTAATAATGAGTAGGCATAGCAGTAACCTCATTTTAAATTAACCTGTAGATATAATTTGAATCAGTAGTGAGTGATCCCTTAATAATTTCATTTTAGTATTTTAAACTTTGTTTTAGTTATTTTTCTAATAGGTGATAATCATGAAGATTGCAATCAAGCAAGACTTCATTTTCCGATCCAAAATGTAGTGACTTCCAGCAACTACAAATTATTGCATAAATGTATCTAACTATTTTAGTGTAGAAGTATCTTTTGATAATCTCTCTACTGCTTCAATATCCTATTTCTACAGAGATCTTAGTTATTTTAGACATGGCTCATGGCAATTGTTTGCTCCAGCTTCCTGCTATCTTTATCAAGTTACTTTGATGCTAAAGTCAAAGATCTTTAGCCTCTTGTGCAACAGCAGTGGTTCCCATATCAACTGCAGTGTCGTATCATAGAAACTAGAACTGACAGCCGTTGCATAGCTGCATCAAAGTAACTGGACTCCAAGTGCCACGAATATTAGAAAAGTAAGTCCCTATCAAAGAAAACCGGCAAACTAAAAATCAATCAACTGTTAATAAACCGGACTCCTTATAGTAAACTCCTTGGAAGTCTGAATATGCTAATGTCAGTTATCTGTCTAATACAGGTAAATGAAGAAGAGGAATATTCTGTCTCTACTGTTATTGAGGATGATGATATTGCTTCTGTTGAGGATGTGGATGGTGAAGGGTGGGAGGAAAGAAAGAAGGTTTATTCATATATATTTTTTAATATTTGCAGACTGTTGTCCTATACTTCCATATTTGCTGTTTCACTACGTTTCAGTCAACTTATCCTTCAGCCTTTGTCAGGAAATTAATCAGAGGCCAGAGAATAAGTTTGCCAAAACATAGTGTACCAACAATTATAACAGATGAGGACAACAGTTTGCAATATTCAAATATATAGATTAAGAAGCCTCATTTCAAAGAATTTCCAAATAAATACAAAGGTTTAATAAGTTTTTAATCTTGTTCTATGCCCTTTTAAAATGTTGGTTACTAATTTCTCTTCATCCCATTTAGAATATTTCATTAGAATTAACTGGAGATGCTTATTTTCTCCTCTTCTATCATGCTGTAGTTGTTAGTATATTACTAGTAGCCAGGAGGAATCTCCAAACTGTAGCAGTATACATCAGAGGTTGTATTTTTGGTTTGCATTCAAAATTAATCTTAAGAAAAAGTGAAAATTCAAAAATAAATTGTAAAATCTAAAATGATAACTCAGCATCCATAGGCAATATTCTGTCTGCACGAAAATGATCTTTTAGGATTTATACAGAATATGAGCTGAAACAGTTTTTACCCATCGTTAAATTTCTTCATGTGCACACAGACACATTTAGACTAGGCTATCAAGACTATAAATTGTTATGACTCAAATGCTGACAGAAGTAGTAAAAGAACAAATGCATTGTCAAAAACTATACAAAACACTAGTGTATTTGTTCAGTTATTGTCCAACTGTAAAGAACAATATGAATCCTGATCCCCCCCACCAGCAATACTATCCAAAACTAAGTGTGGACAAAAGGTTTATCAAAAAATGATTGTTCTCGGCATTAAACAATCTAAAAAGGTTGATATAGATTAAATACTGTACATTGTGTTATTAAATAAACTGTGTAGATAATAAAGGACGTTTATAAAAAAAAAAATGATTGTTCTTGACAATAAATGACCTAAAAACGTTGATATGCCATAAAACAAATTAACAATCAAAATAAATAAGTGACAAAATTAAGAAATTCTAATGTGGCAAAAAAAAATATGAATGAAGCAAAACTTTCAATGCCATTTTGGATAAAAATAAAAAGATTGTAAAAGATACAGAAAAGGGAAAATTAGCATTTGAGAAGATTAAAAAATATTGGTTCAAGTTAATCCTGGGTGAATACAAATTCTTTTTGAATAATAATTTAATGACTGATGTAAAATTGAAGAGAAATATTAAAGATTGGATGCAACAAGATCTTCTGCAATAAAAGATATGTAAGCACCAACAAGCATAGTAATGTTGCAAGCTTTTTAGGAACATGCAAATTATTATGGAAATTTTATTCATAAAATGCACACATTAAGAGCTTCACTAAATAAATTACTTTTCAAATGGACCTAATGGAACTGGTCTTGTGAATGATAAAGTGTATTTAAAGAAATTGTAATGCCATTCATGTCATATTTATCTCTCTTGCATAATAATCATATTTAGTTTTTAAAAGTATGATCACCTCCTAATCATATCCAAGTATTGGGTACATATCTTTTCCCTTATCTCTATTGATGTATAGACAGGGGAAAGGGGACACAGTGCCACTTGCTGTTGATATTGTTTTGGATGGTTGGGGCTGTGCGATGGTGATGCATTCTCACTTGGCCCATAGCTCAAGAGGGATGAGACTGGCAGTGTCCATAATGAAGGTTACATCAGGCAAGACTTACCTTGCCTGCTGGACAGGTGTTCTCACACTAATCAGGGTATTTTCATGACCTTGTACTTTAGAATACAGTGACAGAATTACTGGTAACTGCAAGGGACATTGAATAGAAGTTCATTTGATAAATTTATTACAGAAAAAAGAAGAAACCACAAGTTGGTAAAAATAATGAAACTCTTTTTCTCATAATGGAATTTTGTTAAATGGTGAACATTTGAGAAAATGATAACAAATGATTTTCATATTGAACATATGATGGTTTATGAAGTCATTAACCATTTCTTGAACAAAAGTGCTGAATTCCAAGTATTATAATTAACCAAGTATTACAGAGCTATGCATGTCTTGCCACTAAGGTAATTGAGGAAGCTTATTATATAGAAAAGCTGATTATTCTTTTTTATACTAAACTAATTGTTATGCTTTCCCCAACTAAATTCATTTTAAAAACTTTTTTCAACTAAATACATCTCTAAAGCTTTTGTCTAAGGTAGTTAAAGAAGCCTATCAAATAGAAAGGCAGTACTGTATATATACAATTTTAGCGGTCTGAATCATTTTAAAAAAGATTGTGATTTCATTTTCTGAAGAATTACAGGGTGTAGGATCTCATTTAATCTAATTCTTATATTATTATAGATTACCTTTCTACTAAATCATTAGAAGATTGCTAAAATAAAGAAATATATCAATGATCCATTGATTAATTCAGCTAAATCTTTAATTTCTCCAAGGTCAAGTCAAAAATCATAAGCACTCAAGAGTAAAGATATGTTATGGTAAAAACTTCAGATAATTTTTGACTTATTCTCATGGTTTGATTATTTCTACCTTCTTCAAAGAAAATACAGAATTGAATAGAAAATCTTTAGAGATATAAAATTGTGAAATCTTTGGATTGAATCCAAAATTTTACAGAAACCATTTCTGTAGATTGAGATTATTTCTTGGCAAAGGTCATTCATTGGGTGCTTGAGTTGGCAAAGAAATTCATTTTAATGCTTGGTTGATGGTTCAAACCATAAACACTTGAATCAACTTTAATTTTCATTCACTAACAAAAAAAAAAAAATAGATTAATTATTTGCTTTGTGTTTTTGCTTGAAAAAGAAAACATGCGAAATACAAGTATAACATTCTATAGCAGCTATTTAAAGCTTAGCTCAACTATTATAGTTAAAATCCTGAAATTTTATATAAAACGGATTTATAATAAATTATTTGTCATTTGGGCTTGAAATATTATAAATATGCTGTTGTCATAAGTTGGAGTCATATCTTTATATTCTATATTCAGATTGGAACTTGCCAAAGGTGCGTTTAGCTATCAAATTCAGCAATCTTCATCAACTTTGGAACTTGTAGGAAATTTTAAAACAAACATTTTATTCAATTGATCAAAGTAAATTCTTCTGTCAGCCCTAATTTGTTAGAGGTGTTAATTTAGGCCTTCCTCTAAACTATTATTGCTGACAGTAAAGACAAAATGTTCAATTTGCAGAAGAATCGATTATTAAACTTATAAAGAAAATATTTCCATGTAAATAATAAATCAGAAAGTGCCAGCTTTGTAATAAACTTAAAGATTTTCATGTAATTTTTATGGCCTTGTGTGCTCATCAAGAAATTAGTAAAAAAATGTTTTTGAAAATGTATTGAGAAAATGAGTTGAAGCAACCAAAACGGACTTGTTATTTACATTGAAATATTGCTCACACATTATCATACATCTAAAAACAAACAGATATAAAGTACTTAGAATAAGCTTTAATTTGGAATGCATTTTATTATTGTTAAGAGAATGAAAAAAACAATAAGGATAATTTAAAAACATGACTTTATTCTACTTTAGCAAGGATTTTTTGCACTTGGTATACCTACTAATATAGCAAATTAACAACAACAGATATTCAAAAGATTTGACAGAAGCTAAATTTTAATACTTCTTTCAATTGATTTCTTCTCAAATAAAAAAAAATCAATGTTTTTTATTGTTGTATAGAAGAATCATTGATTGAAATCAACACATTTGTTTTTATGTTTAGTCACAGGTGTTACCAGTTATCAATCAAGTATAAGCAGTAATAAAGTTATTAGGCTGAATACATTTGAATTCAAGGAGAATCACTCAGTAGTAAGTTAATAGTATGGGATATGAATTGCAACCTTTCAGCATTAATCCAGAAACAATAAATCAAAAAGATACAAGTGTTTGATAAAAATAGATTGATTTTTATGTAAAAGACTATGTAATAATAAATTCAAAGTTTAAAGTATTAATTTCTTCTAAATTGATTGTTTTTCTCTTTCTGTTTTTTTTTTATTTCACTGTCAAGTTCTTTTTTTTATTTTCCACTATTTTATTATCTAATTTAAAAAAGCATAGCAAACTAACTTACTGACATTTAAAAAAAATTATGGAATTTAGTCATTATAGTATAGCACAATGAATGACCAAAGTTTAATTAATATAAGACAAACTAATTAATATAAAAATAAATAATTAAAAGTAAAATAAAATTATTAAGAACTCACACGCATCCACAAAAAAGTTCTTGAAAATAAGTCTTTTATTTCCATAGTGAATGACTAAACTTAAAGCAAGTTAACTTTTTTTTAAGGTTTAACAAATAATGAAAGATGGTTTAATTTTCAAAACAATCAATACCTTGATAGTTTTTTTTTTTTAATTGTTTGCTATAATTAAGATTGGTAACTGTGTACAGAAAATTTTTAAAGGACAAATGAAGACAGATTTTTTCTTTTTCAAATTTGCTTTACTTTTACCCAAATAGCTAGAATTTATTTTTTAACTACTTGCAGTTTCATTGGTCAGCAATATTAAATAAGGTTCTTTCCCACATCCACAGAATATAATTCTGATCTTTGATTGTTTGTCCAACAGAATAGTCACAGAATTTAATTGTTTCTGGTTGAATAGTCAATCTTAGATCGATTGGAACAAAAAACACATCCAAAATACTGGAGAACAGGGAATGCACCTTTTAGCATCCCTGTTCAGGTGATAGGTCTTAAAGCATCCCTGTTCAACTCCAGGCTACCAATTCCATAGAAGGCTAATATGAAACTAAACTACACTCATCGTGCCACTCTCCTTTTTCTCAAATTTGTTCAACTCTTAGTTATTTTTCTCTTTCTTTCTTTTTGTTATTATTATTGTATCACTAAACGGAGTGAATAAAATTGTTATGCCTTACATCAGCCACTAAAATCTTTAGTCACTTCACCTAAAATACCTGAACAGTAGGATGTCACCACGAATGAATTGTTTTCAATTCTTTTTCTTTCAGCTGTCTCAGGCAAATGAAGCTCATTAATTGGAAGAGTAACTCATTTACATGTAAGGATAACACTTGTGGATAAGACCGGTCAACTCAATGGGAGTAACTCATCTAAGCAAAGGGCAAAGCTGATTATAAAAGCCCAGAGATATAATGAGAAGATAAAACTGGTATCGTATTTAACTTACATTTGAGCCAAACCAAGTAGATATATCCTCTTTTGATAACATTTGAAACTGCGTTGAGTACAGAAAATTTTGCAGTCAGAATATATATGTCGCATCATCATGGTGTAGTACCACAATAGTGTCATCAGAGAAGAGGATAATAGACTAAAATCATTAATATCCATGGATTTATAAATCACAAAGTGTACTATAGTATTTTGTTTTTGTGTAAAACATTTTTATTTTTTAAAAAAATAATTTTTTTCTTGCTTGTAAATGAACATTTTATAAAATATTTCTTCTCAACATTGTTATCAAAGAGAATAGATCTTCAGATATCCATCAAAATTCCTTTTGATAATCAAATGGAACATTTTTTTAATTAAAAAAAATTAATTTAAAATTACTTTTTTTTAATATTCAAGTTCTGAAAACTAACTTCAGTGAACATTAAAAATGTTTGGAAAAAAAGTTAATGTACTTGTAATGTTAGTTTTGATTAAAAAGAATTTAATCAAAGATCTACTTTATTTTGTACATAAAAGGAATTTCAACAATTTTTCTTTTTTTTATCTTCCCATTTTTTATATTTACTAGAAATACAATGAATATCTAAATCTAAACTTATATATAAATGAAATTGTGTGTGTGTCTGTCTGTGTGAGTTCATTCCTTATTTCACTCTGATTTTCTTGAAAATTCTGACAGTTGTACTAACTGTCAGAATTTTCAAGAAAATCAGCCCAACCCTTTCAGAGTGAAATACGGAATGAAATCACACAGACAGACTCCCACACAATTTCATTGTGTGTTAAACTTAAACCTATCAGAGGTGTAAGAATTGTGCAATATGTTCATATATTAACTGAAGTAGTATCAAGTGAAATTTGTTCTAACTTAAACAATTTGTTTATAACATAACTAAGAACTCTTTATAAAACTACTTTTAAATTAATTAATGAAATTCATTCAAATTACATAAAACCTTGTAGCATAAACATTTTCTTCAACCTTACCTTTCCAGAGGTAAAACATTTTGGACAATAAAAATAAACAGAAGTCATTGATGAATAAATTTTGACACAATTGTAGTATTATTATACCTACAGGTCCCTGCACTTATAGTGGATTGCTGATGTCACTTGATCTTTAGCTAATTATTAAGTGATGACAAAGAGTTTAGTTGAGGTCTGGCAGCCTTTCAGTAGTCTGTGTGCGTTTTGCGACCTGTGACATAAGACAGATCTAAAAACAATGAGTCAATTTAGGTCATCTGAGGAACACCAAAGGGTAATTTGGTCAAAATATAGTAGGACAGAGAATAATAAGGATGAGGACAATAGTCTGATTAAAGCTTGTAGAATATATTTTTTTGTCATTAGAATTTTTCACTGATTGCAAATAAAAGTTTGTTTTTTTCCCTTTTTTCAGAAATCTAGGCAGAGGAATTTGATAAATTCCTGACACACCCAGACATTGTTTTAATTTCTATGGCATGAGAAGAGAGTATTTTTGAGATTTTTTTATTCAGTGAATTTTAAAACAATAATAATCTTTTGAAACTGACAGAAGGAGGAATGTAGAGAGATTATAAACCTATCAAACACCATCCAAATAACATCTTACATCATAAAAAAAACAGAAAAAGTATTTTGCAGTACTAGTTACAATAATAAAAATCCTATAATTTCAGCTAATGGCCTATCAACATCATTATTTAAAGTTGTAAACAATTAATTCTGACAAATGTTAGAAGAAGTGTTGCAATTAAAGTTATAATAGGAGATGAATTAGAAGATTAATACTTTCTCCAAGAGTATTCACCTGTAGATGAACTTCTATTTACTGCTTGCCAAAGAATTCTAACCATGACAACAACAATAGTAATGCTAATCATTTTGTTCTTATAAGGTCTTATTAAGTATCTATATAAGCTATTTTACTTGGGACTTCTTTCTCTATTTCTTGGGGCTTAAATAATAGAGCAGTGATTCCCAATCAGTGTGCCACAAGGAGATAATACCTAAAAATTATTTGATGTATTTTCGTTTAAAAAGACTGAGTGACAGTATATTTTGATTAATGTGAATAAAAATTCTCTTTAAAAATATTCGTTTTTTTATTATTATTTGATCATTTTATTGAAAGGCTTTATAATAGGTGTGAAAATTTAAAGAACTCAATAGTGTGCCACCGTGTGAAAATGGTTGGTAACCACTGCATTAGAAAAAAACTAAAACTCATTTTCCTTCCATCTTTCCTTTACTAAATACAGTTATCCAGAAAATTTATCAGAATTAATGAAGAATCATTACAAATGATTAAATGAATAAATTAATAAGGACCAATGATTTTCGTATGCTCCTCATAGGCTGCTTTAATTACCAAATAAAAACCAAAATATGTCCTCATACTAAAGGCGATGTTTAAATAGTTAAAAATTCCAATCAGCTGCTTTTTAATGTCATGACAATTAGAAAAAAAAAGTAAACCAAACAAAAACAAACATAATTAAATTCAAGAATAAACCAATACTAAAATCTGACAACAAATTCATCAAATACATACAATGTTGGTGCAGAATGAATAATTTAAAGTACATAAGTGAGGCATACAGACAATAAAACTGATTTTTATTATTGTAATCAAATCAATTCTCACTGGACATTGTTGTCTACTCCTTTGGCTGTCCTGAATGCACCTATGATCTGTGTCATAATGTATGGATGATCTGTGTCATAATGTATGGATGGTCATTGTCATTTCTTCCACTTTCTGAAACAAAATACTACCAGATTCACGACATATATAAGACATTCTTCTAGAACTTAGTTATTAAAACACAAAAATTTAATTCTTTTTATGAAAGTTGTGCCTTACTATTAGAAGTGACTTACTGCTAAATTGACTACAATTAATTATATTCAGGGTGTCCAAAAAGTTAGTGTGCACAATGGGTATATGGAAATTTAATTAATCTAATAAACAGTAATTTTATTATAAAACATTTGGACAATACAATTTTAACCAATAAAAAGGGTTTATTTATTTAGAGTATCACAGTTTATCTTAAAGAAAATGCTGGAAATGTCCTCCATTTGCATTAAGACATTATTTTTTACTGCATAACAACTTTTCCGCCAGCCTGTATTTTGTCCATCCAGGTCTGTCCTTTAGCAAATAAATCTATTGGTCTCCTTTTCTTTTTCTATAACAGGCATAGTCTAGCAAACCTTGAATTTATGCTCATAAAGTTTTCTGGAAGTTTTATCACTGTGAAGAAAGGCAATGAATTAACTTATCCAAATGTGCCAGATTCAATTTAGTTCCCCCCCCTTTTTTGTTATAGTCCCAAATTGTGACACTCTTTAGAAATGTAAATTTCACAATTTTCTTATTCTACCCAGGTTTTCAAACAGTTAACAACCTAGCTGAATTAAATGTCCATTGAAAGACAAGCATATAGACTGCCATCAAAGTGGTATAGATCACCTCTTTACTAAATAGTTGTGATAATATGCTTTTATTAAAGATTATTCTTGCCACAGACTTCACTATTTTGCGATTTTACCATTTCTTTTAATTCTTTACTTATTAGTAGGGTTGTGACAACATACTTTTATTAAAGAATATTTTTGTCACAGCCCTATTTATCACACTGGGGTTCTTCAAGCTTAAAAAAATAATTGAAATTTTAAAAAATGATAGAAAGATTTTTAAAACCATTAATAATCCTGATTTATAATAAAATAGAGTTGGAAACATTGAATGTAGATGTAACCGAATTCTTATTAATGGTTCTGCATAATTCTAATACGAATACTTGGTGTGTGTGTGGGGGGGGGAGGCATCCATGCTTTTATATATATTTCCTATTTTTCTATATATATATATATACACACACACACCCACCCACACACACATGGGTCTGATGGTGGTGGCAGAAGACTTCGGAATGCAAATTCCCGTTTGTGTTAATATTTAGACTAATGCCATTGGGAAAGATATGAATTCCCATTTTCCTGTCAGCTTTGGATTAAATAGTGCATCTTGTGTTAATCCAAAATAACTACGCATGGACAAAAGAATATTTATCAAAAAAATAATTGTTCTCGGCATTAATTCAAGAAAGGTTGATAAGCCGTAAAACAAACTAACATCAAAAATAAGAAAAGTCTTCATAAATATCTTAAAATGATTTTGTTAAATCAGAAACAGAATTAGGTGAACAAAAGCATAAAAACATTAAAAAATATCCTTTCTTTTCCATTTTTATTTTAAGATAAGATGCAGACTGGTTATAAACAATTTTGGCATTTATCCACCAAGACTGGAATTGGAATGTGAAGTGTTTAAGGATAAAATTAGCAGATTTTTTATATACAAAATAAATTTTGCTTTTGATGAAGAACTCCTGCAAGTTTGTAATATAAAGCTCAAAACAAAATTAGTACTTTTATAAAAAATAAAATACCTTTTTAATTTTTCTTACAATTACAATTCTTATAATTCTTAATTTATGTTTTTCAATACAAAAGAAGTAAAGTATATTTTATAATGAGAAATAATGACTTCATTTTATAAAGAATGTAAAATCTTAATGGATAAACAAAAGAAATGTAAAAAAAATTCATAATTGATAATTATGATTTTAAAAGTACTTCATCAGTGTTAATCTGAAACGTGTTCATTCTTCTGATGCTTCTACTTCTTTCAAATATAAAACAAAACTTTAACAAATAGATAATGGAATTTAGGATCTAATCTTACAAACATCTTTGAAAAAATTCATTTTTATGATTTATTTAATAAAGTTTTTTTTATATATACTTCTTCTTTCTTTCTATACTTGGTAAATCATTTTGTTGATCTTTTTTTAACTCCTTTATAAATGATTAACAATCTCATATAACAACCTTGACTTCTTTAATCATATGAAACTAAGTAGTAAAGGGTAGAAATAAGGTGAGCATAGAATTAGTTTTAAGCAAATCATGCATATTATAAATAATTCAAATAAATAGTAAAAATCAGTGAAAGCATAAAAAGAAAGATGAAGGTAGTGCAATAAGACAAGAACAAAAACAACAATGATGAAAATGGAAAGTTCAAATGAAAAAGGCTTAGTTATAAAGAGTACTCAATTGGCTGATATTTTCTTATTAATTGCTCCATCCTACTTTAGAGTTGGTTATAGTTATAAGCATTCCATTCATTATAGAAAGAAAGTAACAGAATACAAAAAATGGTTAAATTAGAAATTAAATATTTTCTTTTTATCTATTTCTATGTTTACTCAAAAATTAACTGAGACAAGACAAGTGAGCCTGAAGCCCTGGAGTTAATGCTTCAGTTGCAGTCTTAAGATATTCTCTTCTTCTTTTCTCGGCTCCCACTTGTGTACTATCTTTGTTTATTATATATATTGGTGTGCACGCACACACACACAGCAACGTCCAAAAGTTAAGGATCTGAATTTTTTTTCTATTTTCAATAACCAGAAAAACATTTTAGACGTTTTCAGTACTTTATCAATCTTCCCTATGGACATATTTTTTTTTTTTTAGCATAATGGCCATAAATAAACTGTTATTCTTGTGTAGATAGCTTCTTTTTTTTAATATTCAGAGACAGCATTTCCATAAATCTTTATTAAAATTGCTGAAGTTAGCATTAATGTAAAAAACTCATATGAATTTAAAATAAAAAAAAAAAATTTTTTATTTAACTAGCATGATTGAATATTGGAATAATCACAAAAAAATTTTTTTTCCCCTTTTTAATAAGAAAAAGTTAGAAGCTATTAAAAAAAAAATGATCAACAGTTCCTTAACTTTTGGATGCGTCTGTATATAATTATGTTGATAGATCCTTGCTCGATTTTTCAGAGTGCTCAATATATGAACTAAAATCCAAACCAGGAAACGGTCAGATAATTGTGCAAGCATGAAACTAACAGTCACCAGCAGCCGCCATTTCCTGGTTTGAATTTTACAATATATATATAATTCTAAAATTCAGGTGTGACCACTGCCTTTTTTACGCATCCTTCTTAAAATTGTGCACACCTGTAGGTGAAGCCCTATTGCAGAAACAGCATACTTTATAAACGCACACACACAGTGGGTACATACAATTTCACAGTAAACTTTAAGTAGCTTGGTTGTAGCATACGATCATTCGTCACAAAGTTATTTCAAGCAAAATTCTAAAGTTAAATTTGAATTATAAGATTAATTTACAAATAGACTACTAATCGAAACATAAATAAGTAACTGCTTGACAAGGCAGTAATTTTCAAAGCAATTTTGTTAAAAGTAATTTATAAAATATTCATATGATAATCCATTGAATTTTTTTTTAAATTATACATGTATATACATAAATACACAATAAAGACATTTTATTTCTATATATTCTGGATTTCTATTTGTTTAATTGATCTGATGATTTTTTTTTAATATCAGGTAAAAAATTGTTGAGATAACTGAAACCTTACCTTTATTTAAACACATTTATGGGAAGACATTTATAGAATGTATGAAAGAAGGAAATCTGATTGCAATCTAAATATTATGAGCCTTGACATATTCTCTCTCAGACTCTTCTATGACCTACAACAAACGTTGGTGATCCCTTCCATGCAAAACAGGTTTTCTCATGGCAGACAGAAGTAGAACTGCTGATCCCAAAATGGTACAAAAAGTCTTCAAATACAGTACTTGAAACATGTTTTTCAGTTCTAATTTTCTCGTCCGGAAAGGTTGAAACTATATATGACAATTTTATGCATGCTTTATGTAATTGAACTAATGTAATTGTATTTGATAATTAGGCATCAAGCAATTAAAGATATGCAAAGTAAAGATCAACCTCAACTAAATTTTATTAGCAATCATTAAATGCTACTAACGTGGCAAAAGATCTATGTTGGCCTTAATATTGATTTTGTAAAAGTCTAATATAAAAGTTTGTTTTGTTTTGCAGAATATCAACTTTTTTTTAGGACATTTAATGCAGAGAATGATTATTTTTTGATAAACATTCTTTTTGTCCACAAGTAGTTTTTTAATAATATAATATGCATTATTTAACACCTAACTGGAGAGAATGTAATTATTCTTACATCAAGGGTATTAGTTTGAATATAAATGTTAACATATCGACTGGGATTTGAACTTGTATAATACGATTTCAAAGCCTATCCACTGTCTAAAATGGACTTCCCTATAAAAGTATATCACTCTATGAAAAACAAAGTTGTTTCAACTCAAAAAGGAGATAAAGCACATATTTGTGAATGTTCGGATCAAATAACATTAGTTTTTTAACAATGGCATCTTAGGATTTTCAAACCCACTATATTTGGCCAAACACTTTTATAAATAAATTCTATAAATAGGTATTTAATGATTAGAATGACTGCAATAAAAGCAGCAGATAATTATATAAAAGAAATATCAATGAAAAAAAAACAAAAGATTTCAAAGAAATGCATGATTCATCTTCAGAAATCAAAATTATGGAATTCTCAGCTAATCAGACAAACCAGTTTTCCATAAGGAATTAAGCAATATTTCTGACTCACTGATGATTAATTTAAAAACAGATAAGTTGTTTTTTTACTTAAGTCAGTTTGCAGAAAGATAAGTAATTAAATTGATACATTTTACAGATGAGGTTGATTTTTTATATAATTTAAAGAAAAAAAAAGTATATGTCTGTTCAGACAGATGAAACATCTATATTGGTAATCTTTGCAGCAAATAGATTGCTTTAAAAAATTTCTTTAATAACATCACAAGGTGAAAAAAGGTGATTTATAAAAGTCCTTAAATGAAGATAGGCAGAACAGTTAAAAAAAGAAAACGCTTTGAAGTCAGAATAAATAGATAAGTTAAAGAAAATAAAGTGTTACACAAAACCAGATCATAGATCGGTATTGGTGTGCAAATCAGAAATGATGCAGTACTATTAGACTAGAAAGAATATAAGAAACTGAACATGAAGAGTAGGAAAAAGTCTGTGACTCCATATAGAAATATTGATATGATAAAAGCTTTCAATAACTAAAATTATTGAAAGCTTTTATAGTATCAATATTTCTATATGGTGTCACAGAGAATCTTAAAGAGATATCAAGTAAAGAACATCATTTAAAAAATACTGGTTCAATTCCTAATAAATGTATCTCATTGTGTATAAGTGTATATGTAAAGTCAGATTGCCTATATTTATAGTTAGAGTACTTGATATCAGTGATGGGACATCTTTATTAGATAAGCATAGACACAGAGTCAACAGCCTTTGGTAACTGTCAATTTCTCACCTGCACAGTCATTAGACTAAAAAAGTAATATAGATTAGTATAAAGAGTTTTCTAAAGAAAGTAAGAATAAATTCCCAAAAAGTTTACTTGTTGATAACTGAACTCACAAGTTGCCACTACCATTTCTCGGGATAGAAGAGAAGAATACATATGTAGGAAGGGGGGAAATGGGAGACATCAAATATCAAGAGAATATGAAATTTAATTATTGCTGTAAAGAAGAAATGATCCAACTAGTCAAATGCTTCTCTGTTGAGGCATAATAGGGAGACAGAGACTGAATGAAAAGCACAGAATGTTTGGGAACAATCAATTGACCCAGGGATCAGAAGTGCAGAAGTTTTCTGGAGATCAGATTACCTACAAAGATCAACAGATGAAGGGGTGTGGAGAAATTTAAACTTGTCATTGGTGGGATTCTGAAATGACATCTTAATCCAACTAGAAAATCAGAGCAATTAAGAGACAATATTAGGACCAAAATGTTGGTGTGTCTTTTTTTTTTTGCCTTTCATTACCATGGCCAATATATCAACTAAAAGATTAAAGGAAATTAGATAAAGTATTTTAATTCACAAATTTATAACTGGAGATGATTTTTGGTTTTAGAGTGCAAAATATTTAGATAATCATTTATTTCAATCACCATCTTTCTTTCAATTTCCCTATTTCTATTATTAATTCTTAGAATTTCTTTTTCTTTATATCAGGTTGAGTCCTCTAGGGACAGTGGGTGGGTTCAAATGCTAGTTGTTCCATTTGCATTCATAACTGAACTTATACCCTGGCATTTTTTGGGGAGGACAAGGGAGTTGTTTTCATCAAACAATCAACATGTTGAAATACTGTTTATCTATTTTAACCTAATGCCTCACCAACTGCAAAAAAACAAAAAATACACTTACTTCTTCACTTCCTGTAGCACTTTGACTGAAACTTTTTAGTCCATTTTCTTTTCCCATGAGTGAAAAAATAAAAACAAGTAGATTATCCAGATAAAAATGGATCCTAGGTATCCAGAAATGATATAAATCTGTTTGGCTCAGATCAAGGCAAACCTGGGAACAGAACAAAAAGAAAATTAAGAATAAATAAAATTTAGAAATAAAAAAACCCTTTAAAATTTAGTTTTTAATTCTATGAAGTTTATGTAATTGGCATTAATTAGAAATATTTTTTTTTTCCAGATAAAATCAGAAAATAGTGGAAAAAATATATTTGAAAAACAAAGAAATCATAAAATACTATAACAAATCTTATCTTAAAATAATTCTAATGAACACCCCTTTTTTTTCCTTATGTAAGTTCATTGCAACTAAAAAACAAAAAAAAAACATAATTATTAGGGATGTGACAACATGCTTTATATTTTAGCCAATGTGCTATCATCCCATCTGTAAATGTTTCTCTTCAAACTCCTAATCCATCACTTCTAAATAATGTTATAAAGAAGTCTATAAAGAGCAAATAATTTTTAGTAGAGAATCTTTTATACATCAAATGTCCAATTGTTAAGAATTATTTGTTCTAAGTGAAAAAATTAGTTGCAATTTACTTTATTTGTATATTAAAGAAAATCAATTGTTAATGGAAAGAGAAATGTTGTGCATGCATACACAATATCACAAAGATAATTCAGTTCTCACTGTTGATATTTCATTGATGTTGAGAAGTTGTCTCCCCTAACACCTTCTCCCATGATTGACAACCAATAAAATGCTTTGCTAATTAATGCATCCAATGGAAACTACCTATGAGATCTGAATATTCATATTTGATATCTGTTATCAATAATTTGGGCATTATTCATCTTATAATAAAAACAATAAAAGCATATATACAAAAA
>JAUZSX010326323.1:0-11328 GCA_034780655.1 Idiosepius hallami | reverse complement strand
GCCTCGGGCAGATGGGGCTCGTTAGCTCGGGAGAGCAGTTCATCTAGGTGAAGGGTAACACCGAATGTAAAAAGCCCAGGTAAGAGCACGTAAAATGACCTTGTGCTAAACTTGGGGGTGCTCACCAAGTAAATATCATAATGGAGTGAGTACCCCAAATTGAGTAAATTGTCTCCTGGGATCTTCAAGGATACTGCTAAGTCTTTGTTGCTGGTTGGTCAGGGATTGGTTAAAGACATTGTTTTTTTAGAATGATATTCCAGATCATTTGAGTGTGATATAGGATAGTTGCAACAGATTAGTATAAAAATAGAAATACCCAAAGTGTATCATTCTATACATTTCCTCATGTTCTAACATATAACAATTGATAATAAGAATTTTGCTTTGTATTTTTATAGGAAGCACTAAAAATAATTATTAACAAAAAAATCAAAATACTTTATTTTTTAGTTATTATATAAAAAAAAATTATGCCTCAAGGATACTCTCAGAAGAATATTAAAAGATAAAATATGTTTTATGTCTTTTTTGCTGTTGTTGCAGAATATGAAGACAAAGACTGGAGAGAAAACATATTCGTGCCCAGTATGTGAATCTACTTTTTCAAGAAAAGCATATTTGGCACATCATGTGAGAACTCACACAGAAGAAAAATCATTTTCTTGTGAAGTTTGTGGAAATGCATTTCAAAGCAATTCAGCCTTAAAACGACATACACTGAAACACAGAAGAGATTCAGCACGTGAGCCATCATTAATAAAGAAATCTTACCATGCAAAATTAGTAAAAAAAGATGCAAAAGAGAAGCCATACACCTGTGAAATATGTGGCTCTTCTTTCTCAAGGAAATCAAATTTGGTTCGACATATGAGAACACACACAGGAGAGAAACCCTATTCGTGTGAAGTGTGTGCATCTTCATTTTCACAAAAGTCCGTCTTGGTAAGACACATGCGGAAACACACCGGAGAGAAGCCATTTTCATGTGAAGTATGCCAGTCTACTTTTTCAAGCAAGTCTGAGCGAATACGTCATATGCGAACACATACTGGAGAGAAACCATACACTTGTGAAGTGTGTAAGCGTTCATTTGCAATCAATTCAACATTAAAAAGTCATATGATGATACATACAGGAGAAAAACCTTTTTCTTGTGACAGATGTGGATCTTGCTTTTTAAAAAAATCAGATTTGGTTCGACATAAGCGAACCCATTCAGGAGAGAAACCGTTTCTTTGTGATGTCTGTTCTTCTGCTTTCTCTAGAAAGTCTCACTTGAAACAGCATAAACAAACACACAAATCCAAAAATTATCTGGAAAAAATTGATAAATCAAATGATGAAACAGTATAGAAAAATGTAATTTAAAGATATTTTATTGGTATTGTGCAACATTCAAGTAACAATAAAAAAATTTTTGGTGATTGTGCAGAAAACTGTCCTTACTTTATTGTCACTGAACAAAAAAAAATCGCTTGGCTTTTAGTGGATACAATTTTTTTATACAAGTTGTATATAAAAATCGTAAGAAATGTTTTATAACTTTTCCCAAAGGAAAATTTAATCCACAAATTGGATGCTGATATTGGTGCTAGCTTTGTCTGAAAATCTGAACAATTATAAATCAGACAATATCAATGATATTTATATTAAACCTTATGATGTTATCAATAAATTCTTACAAATGTGCAACATCTGCACTTGGTGAAAAATAGTATGATGATTAAGAGAGTTTTGGCATTTTTTGGCCATTTTTTCCACCCCAAGTGTATGACTTTTTAAATTTTTTTTTTTTAATTAAAGAAATGAAATAAATGTAAATCAATGATTTTATTTGATTTCAAAACTAGTTTTAAATTGTGAAGCTTTTTAAATTTTGGCACTGAATTAAATTTTTGTACAACTCAAAACATGTACAGAATGTACAATAGTTTTTTGGAAATTCAAACTAAATGAGAATATTTTAGAATTAAAAATCTGTTTATTTTTTTTATTGTATTTTTTTTATTTTCCTTTTTATCAATTTTGTCTGATTTTTATTTTTGTATGAAATCTAACACAACTCAGTTCTAAATTAAAACAAAAAAACCTGTTTTGTTTATTCAGAAATTTTTTTCTTCCTCATCAATTACATACAATTAATATATGGGAAGTCACAATGGCATCCTGGGTAAGTAATTGGATTTCAGAATTATAATAAAAAGGTTAACCAGTCTCTACCTGACATTCAATATTAGCTTAGTACCCTTAAAAAACGAATGAATCTGTAATATTTATATGTTTTTGATGTTTGAATAATAATAAGAATACAAATATTAACCTTTAAAAGAAACATTTTATTTTATTTGAACCTAATGGAATCTTCATGTGTCAATCAAAATTGTCCACTGACAGTACACATGTTACTGGCTGGGATACTAAAGGGTTACTGACTAGCTTGTCCTTGTTGCTGGTAGATCAGGGCTTAGTCAGAGAGAGAAAAGGAGTGGAAGAGAAAGAGTGAGAGAGACAAACAAACGGGTTCCAGGATAGCAGTTCTTGATTGAGTAGATAGAGAGTATGGTATGATTTTTGGCCAGATTCTTTGGAATTTAGATAGAGAGACATTTGGGTTCACTTCTACAAATCTCCTAATTCCTTCTATGTCTAAGATAATGCAATTAGTATTGTTAACCTTCCATTCATTTGTCCTACCCTTGAGTAGAGCTTTCACTGCCAGTGGGGGACAAGAACACAGAAAACGAACGTTGCTTGGCTGTCACTTCTTTACAAGATCTCTTGGAGATAATTGGCCAGTGTTTAACTTCCAACAAACCACTTATAAACGATTTTTTTCCCCTGTCTGAGCCTTATTCATTTTTTTAACATTTCAAACAACATGTTAGTAAGAAAAAATAAGGAAAAATCATTATTCATTTCATTAAATGACCAAAATGTTGATATTGGTCGAGCACAAACCCAAGTTAGGCACAAGGCCATTATTACATGCCCATTATATCCCTGGGCTTTTGTTATCAGTGTTACCCTTCACATAGATGAGTTAATCTCATGAGCCCCATCTGCCCAAAGCAACTTAGGTAAATGCAAGGGTTTTGACTGGGATTTGAACTTGTGTGATATGATTCCAGAGCCCAAGCTTTTACTAATGTTCCACTTTCGCTGCCTGAAAAAGTTGATATTATATTTACTTGGTGAGCACCTACCCAAGTTTGGTACAAGACCATTTTACGTGTTATTACCCAGGCTTTTTTATATTTGATGTTACTCTTCACCTAGATGAGCTCTTCTACCGAGTTAACGAGCCCCATCTGCCTGAGGCAGCTAACCGTGAATGTAATGGTTTCAACTGAGATTTGAACTCGCGTACTACAATTCCATAGCCTGAGCTTTTACCAGTGTTCCAACTTCACTGCCCTGTTGATATGCAGTTTAACAAAACAATATAAATGATAGGGTTTTAAGTGCAAGAATGACCAACATTATTTTTCGACGACAGAATTATTTGTAACCTTCATAAATGGAATTTAATAAGATATGCAGTTTAACAAAACAATATAAATGATAGGGTTTTAAGTGCAAGAATGACCAACATTGTTTTTCGACGACAGAATTATTTGTAACCTTCATAAATGGAATTTAATAAGGTAAAATTGATTTCTTAAAGAATTTCTGTTTGACCCAATTAGAGCATAGTTGTGTCTGTGTCACTCTAATCCTTTAAAACTCTATGCATTTGATTGAATAATGAATTGCATTATCCTGGCCAAACTAAGATTTCAGTAGAATGATGAAGTTTTACAAGCAAGATATTTCTTAAGAATAATACATTGTGACTTTTAATCTCCCTTAGTCTATTGTTTTCACTTTTGGTCTAATGTTGTTAAGAAAGATATGAATCTCTTGAATTCTTCAGTTTATGGCTTAAAATGTGTAACCTAACAACCTGTTTATAAAAACAGCAACTGCTCTTGGCATTAACTAACAAAAAAGCCTCACTAATCTCAGTGTGTTGCATTGTAAATCACTGGGATTTTACTCTCTATCTCAGTTCCAGTATTGGCTATGTTCTGTTCATATACTTACTTCATAATTTACAACCAAAAACAATGGATTTGATGCATGACAAAGAAAAAGAAAAGCTTCATTCCTTATTCATTTGCCAAATAGAAATTGTGCTCCAAAATCAAAAGCTAGCTATGATTGACACCGAAGATGAGATTATATTGGTTGACTGTGTTGTGACTTTAAAAATTACTTTTAATTGCATGTAAAAACAGGTGTCATAAAAAAAAAATAACTATGTATAAAACCAAGAATTTTTTCGTAACTTTTCTTTACTGAAATTTGTTTGCATGTTTTTAAAGAAAAGGTGTTTCTTTTAAATTTGAGATAGTATTGCAAATTAAGAAACTCAACCATTACAATTTTTTTTTAATTCTCTTAGTATCAGCTTTCAAATATGATTGGTCCAGACCAATCCTAAGAGTTTAAAAATATTACATAATGCAAGAATATAAAGACTCAAAGGGCAAAAAGAAATTATTCCAAGTGATAAATGTCATTTAACAGCCGTTAATTTGGCCATATTACTAGTTTCAGACATTTAACTTAAATATTGCATTCATCATTGCACTCACTGTGCTGTGCCTGTGCACTGAGAATGAAATGTGATGTTGGTTGGTGGTGTTTTGTGTGTTATGGCTGGCGCAGGTGCATTTGGTGCAACTGCAACTAACACTGTCACTGATGATATGCACTATGTATTGATGCAAGTGTCTAAAGTCACAAATATAACATAACGTAACAATTTTTAAGTTTAAAATTATTATTTCTAAACGCTTTGAAAAAATATTGGACATTAAATTGGTTGATCACTCCGAAAAAAATTGCATAAATTAAAAAAAAATCAACCTAATGAACAAAAAAAAAAACAACAAAAATAGTGAAAATAAAAGCCCACTAAAACTCATCGAGGAAAAACAAGGGATTAAGATCCAATTATTTTTCAAAAATAGTATTTCTGCAAATTTTTTCATTAAAAATTTAGTAAGGTTGACACAAATCCTCAACCACCACGACTAAATTAATTTACAGGTGCCCCTGTCTGTGTCATTGTTAAGCCATTTTCCTCATACCCTCATTGACTCTCATCTCGTCTTACGAAACATAGCGATATATGCCGGAAAAACAAAAAAGAATTATTAAAATAGAATTTTCAAAATTTATGTTTTTTATGGCTAATTATTTATTTGATAAAAATCAGGACACTTAATGACTGGGTGTATTTTATAATTAAAAACGAGAACTTAAAAAAGATAATAAAAATCTCGTTTGTATGTGAATCTCGTTCAGACCCCTTTCATTCACGCAGTGTATTTCTGACTGTCAGCTTTTTTGTAGCAGTAGTTTTCTCAGTCACCTTTAGGATGGATTATATTATTACATTTTAACTTATTGTATTGCTGGTGAAGGTGAAAGTATGTATTTAAAAATTGTTTTTTAATGTTCTTACGAATTAAGATTCTTGGCTATAATTTGTCTTTTGATATGTTTTTTTTTTTGTTTTTAAAAATACCAGATAAAAGTGGGCGTCACTTCTTGCTTGCTTCTTGACTACTATCGATATTTTTCGAATCTCAAGCTTGATTTTTTTGTTAGTGTCTTCTTACTCAAGATATTTAAATAGAAAAAAAAATAACATAAAAGATAATGTTTATAATAGCACAAAATACCAGAAAATGATATAAATTAGTTAAAAAACCTTTTAGTTTTCTTGAAGTAAATTATTTTTATTCTGAACATTAGTTTTAAAAAATGGAGTTTCAGCAATGGTTTTGGTTTCTTCGTTCCGTTCAAGAAACAAAATTATTAAATGAATAGGACCGATCTAATGATTGTCAAAACAAAATATTTGTTTTTTTTTATTTTTAAGTTTAGATTGTTAATAATAGATAGGGATAGGTGGATGAATCGCACACCAATCAGTATTTTGTTATTTTTGTTTTTAATTTTAAAAGAAGTCTTGCTTGGTCCAATTTTTAATTAACCTTTTCAAACCAAATCTGACATTTATGTTCATGTATATTTTTTAAAACTACAACCTAGAAGAAACTGTCCCGTTGTGTTGATTGTTGCTCATTTCTTCGTTTTTCTTCACCGTTTTTTTTTTAAATTATTGGATTCAGTTTCCCACTTTCATTTAGAAATAATTTTTTATTAAAGAAAAATGATTAGTTCTTTAAGTATTTATTTAAGCAGATATTTGTCAAATTTTGATTCTATTTATCAACTATAAACATTTAGAAATAGCAACATTAAAGTTGAATATGTTACAGGAATTGATGTTGAGATGTCCTTCCTTGTGTGTTAGTACCATGAATTTCAAGTTGGTCATCCATCCAGTCATCTTGTCATTTCCGTTTCAAAATAAAAGTAGGCGTATTTTTTTTTCTTTAATCATAAGCATTCATTGAACCAACCATATTTTTAACGATCAAGATTAGCTAAAATTCAGTACTATTATTTTACTTAACGAATAGTTTTGGTTGTTTCATTTCAAAATTATTTCAGATTATTATTTATTCCTTTTAAAGTTGGTTCGTAAATGATTTTAAATTCTAAAAAAATCTGATGATTCTTCTTTGCTTAGACTTTTTAAGTGTTTTCTTTAAATTTCTAATTCAATTTCGAGAAGTAAAGAAAGCGAAAGAAATCACTGCTTTCTTTAATTCTTAAAATTGTTTTAGATGTTTAGGATTATTCATTTATTTTAAATTTAAATTTTCGCATTTGTTTTGAAATTCTGAAAAATCGGGTGTTTTTTTAAATGACATAAATCTTTAAATCAACTCGAACTAACTCTAGAAAAAAAAATGAATAAAAAATAAGAAATTATTATTAAGTGTCGTTTAGGGGAAAAACAATCATTGCTTATTGATTTTCAAACAACTCCAAAATATTCTTATTCAATCCTGAAAATGTTTTCTTTTTTTTTATGGGTTAGTTTCAATTTGTCTCAATTCTTTTTTTTTATTTCCTCCTCACTGCATTTTTTTACATTGGAAAATTAGACAATAATTGAAAAAAAAATCGATTTACTATGGAGTTTTTAGTTTAAAAATAAAGTGTTTTGGGGATTTAAATAATTTAAAATGAATGTGTACTAAATTTAGGTTTCACCTGAAATGCGCGTGCCCCTCCTCCCCCAAAAATCCCCGAAAAGAGGGCGATATAAAAATATTTGAGTTTACATTAAGAATATAACCCACAAGTGGAAACTAATGCGTAAAATTACCCTCTTGCCAGCATCAAAGCGAAATCTATTGATTTCTCAAAAATTATATATTTTTCCTTTCCTCAAAAATTATATAATTTTCCTTATGCTCTTTGCGTCATGAGTAAAAGAAAAAAAGTATATTAATCCTGCTGATGATGATGCAGATGCATCTGCATCATTTTGCATCAAACCGGGATTGATAAATGCAAAATGATTAATCTCTCTGTCTGTCTCTCTCCCTCTCTGAATTAATTACTGTCTTTAAATAACATTATTGACTAGAACTACTGGCAGTCTTGTGTGATATCGGGTATTTCTCAAATATGGTCCATAACTTTAGAAGGGTTAGTTTACCTCTCTACACCGTGTTGTATTGTTTTTGTTTTTTTTAATTACGTGTAATTATGCACGTGCACGTTATTCTTAATTTATTTTGTATATTTTATTGAATCTTTATTTATTTTCATAGTGAAACATCCGAGAAAAAATAAAAATATATAATTTTCTTTTTTATTTATTTGAAATTTTAAATAAAGTTTTGAAGTACACACACAGAACTGAATTAGGAGTTTTTACAAAATTTCGATCTTTACCCTTCATTTAATCTACGAGAGTAGCTTGTTCTTGTTCTGAGGAGGAGAGGAGGAGCTCAGGAGCACTCCCAGTCTTGAAAATGTATTTGTAATTACAGCCTTTGCCTTAATATAGGTTGAAACCACTTTCAGATAATGCTGATGCTCAATTAAAAGTCAATCCTATTCTCTGGGCGTATGCAAAATCTACAAACTGGTAAGAAATATAACAGATTAACTTACCAAATAGATAAAATTGTTGACTTATTCATTTAATTATTACATGAAGTGAGCATTGAGTAACTTAAAATATAACCATTTTTTGAAATTATTTTGTAAAATCCAGTTTTAAAAAGAAAGCTGGAGGTGTTCATGTCATGTAACATCTTTCAACATCACTAGCAGCCAGTGATGTTGAAAGATGTTTCAGTTTTTTTTTAATTAGTCAAAATAAAATGTTAATCTATGGTTTTTTTTTTAGTTCATGATCAGTAAATTTATTATTTTCATAATTGAACTTGATAGTTTTAAAACTTTAAATCAGATGAGAAGAGGAGTAGGAATCCTATATTCTGCTTTCGAGTAAAATGACTATAATCTGCACCCTGCATTCATATGACATTATTACTTGATATTTGACTGTTGACTTTTTGGTGATAGTTTTGAAAAATATTCTCTTTTAAGTTTATATGAATTTTCTTATGATGTTTTTATTAGAAATGCTTTTCAAAAATATCAATTGATAATAAATATTTAAAATGATAATTTTATTGTTATTTTTCAGTAGCACGTCCTCTACAATCATGATTGGTGGACTTTTTATCTATAATCACAAAGGTGAGGTGTTGATTTCCCGTGTCTACAGAGATGACATTGGGTAGGTATTTTTTTTATAAAACTTTCGAAAAATGAATAAATTGTATTGATTCATTCATAATATTAAAAAATCTAATTCCTCATATTCCTTATTTCGCTTCTGATAAAAGAACACTAAATTTTTTTTAGTATAAGTACTTTTATGGGTACTATTTTAGTGTGTGATCTCACTTCTTGCTATAAGCTTATGGTGTTGTTAAACTAATCTTTGGCCTCAGATTCATACTCAGACTTAATTCTGTTTACATTCATGAAATAGTAAATTACCTGGTATTTTAACCCAACTAATAAATTTTATACCTGGAACAATTTAAGGAACATGGTTACTGCCTGAAATACTAAAATATATGACAATCATCACTGAAAATACTTTCCAATCTCATCTGAACAATTGCTACTGAGGAAAAAAATGTTAATTTCTATTAGTTTTTTTTTATCTGATCACATAAAATTCCAGATAAAAATTTAAAATAATCCCAGAAAATGACTTGAAAAATAATTTATTAAAAAGACAATCTAAAGGAGATTTTTTAAAAAATGTGATTAAAATTCCACATATTTTGATGTTATAAAATAAATAATTAACAGCCATCTGGTTTCAAAAATTGACTAATTTTCACTTTAAAAAAGTTTTCATTAAATAATTTTTTCAAACAAATAATTATTACATAGAATAATTTTTTTAATCATTCTTTTGTACTTGGCATTAAAAAGTTATTTACTTTTCATTTGTTTTTAAAATATTTAGCAGAAAATGTTTTAGGGTTCTGAAAAATAGTGATGTTAAGAGCCATTCTAAACCTGGCAGTAATAGTGACACTTTTATTTATGTATACTGTATGCGTGTAAGATAAAGATAATAAATAATCTAAAAAAGATATTTTGTGGAGTCTCATCTCAGAAATTCAGAGAAACTATTTTGTATTTTGTTTTTGTTTCTTTCAGGCGCAATGCTGTTGATGCCTTTCGTGTGAATGTAATTCACGCTCGACAGCAAGTTCGTTCTCCAGTAACAAACATTGCTCGCACCAGCTTTTTTCACATTCGCCGCTCAAATATTTGGTTGGCAGCTGTCACCAAACAAAATGTCAATGCGGCAATGGTGTTTGAATTTTTGCTGAAAATGTGTGAAGTCATGCAGTCCTATTTTGGGAAAATCTCTGAGGAGAACATAAAGAACAACTTTGTGTTGATCTATGAGATTTTAGATGGTATGTATTATTCCATTACAATGAAATATGAAAGTAATAACTTGAAACTTGTTGTGAGATCTTTTATTACATGTTGTTTATTTGATTTATGGTCACATTCTTCAAAAATTTATAAATGAAGCCATCAGTTGGCTAATAAAATTATTCTTTTTTAATATTTACAAATATGAGAATGTTTTAAATATGTTAGCGAATTTTAAGATTGTATTTATGAATAAATTTTTTAATATATTTTTATGAATTAATTTTTATGTGATTTATAAGAATATAAACTCCTTGAAATGTTAAAATTTGCTTACTAATTTAAAATGGGGAAAGAAAGTGGTAATTTTGAGATAATTCTAGAATTTTTAACTACTGCTGCTTTCTCTGTTGTAAACAATAATGTATTTTTAACCTTTTAGATGATAAACACACTTCTAAAATGTTCAATCATAAGTGTTGGCAAATGTTTAAAAAAATTTTTTTCCTTCTAGAAATTTTGGACTTCGGATATCCACAAAATACTGATACTGGAATTCTTAAGACTTTTATAACTCAGCAAGGTGTCAAATCTCAGGTATGCATCTTCACCTTATTTTTTTTTAAACTATGGATAAAGATATTTTTTAAATTTCACTTTTTAACTTGAATGGATTTAAAGCTTGGTTTTAATGAGTACAAATAAATTATAGATAAACATTTTCTTCTAAAAAGAATTCTGGAGTTTTAACAAGACTGAGGCAATGAAAGTGTTCTTATTCATTGTTTCTATTGTTTCGTGTGACTAATTTGTTAGAATAATTGTGGCAAATAGGATTCATGAAATTAAAAGTAATGGTGAAAAAATTTAAAACTTGGCAAATTACTCTTTGATATTTAAAAAATAGAATTAAAGTAAAAATTTCAAATTTAATGTTTCATTTTTGAGAAATGTACTAAATTAAATAAAAATATTTTTGTTTTATAAAATTATCATTTCAGTATTTCATTAAAACTATTTCAACAATGAAAACCTTTTTTTATCTTTTTTCAGAGCAAAGAAGAGACTAGTCAAATAACCTCCCAAGTAACAGGCCAAATTGGATGGCGCCGGGAAGGTATTAAATATAGAAGAAATGAACTCTTTTTAGACGTCTTAGAATCTGTAAATTTGTTGATGTCACCACAAGGTAAGGATGTATGAATAAATTATCCTTGGTCTATAGTTTGTAACTTTGTTCACCCGTTCACTAATTGTAAACAATATGAGCTAAACTCAATGTATAATATTTTGATATATATTTTGCATCCTTTAAAATATGAAGGTTATAAACTTTTTTTTCCAAAATGTTTTTGTTCTGGAGTAACTGACACCCCTATTACTGTCTTCACATGAACTCTCCCATCTCTGGTGAGAGCGGCCATTTTA
>JAUZSX010326313.1:0-11332 GCA_034780655.1 Idiosepius hallami | reverse complement strand
TGATGAACTGAAATGTTGTAAATTCGGCCTAATACAAAAATTTGTTTCTCTTTCAGTTTTGCTTTTTTTAATTCTTTTATATTCATGACATTAAAGGATGACATTTATAATTTATCTATCTTTACATATTTTCGTAATCAAATTAATGAATATCAATAAACTGTAACCTCAAAGAATCACTAGGGACCCGTCTTGTTTCTTTCGAACGTATCAACTCTGTTGACCTTCATTTTCCACTGGAAATGAACCAATAAACTTCAGTTTAAAAAACAAAGAAAAGCAAAACAAAAACCAAACAAACTAACATTCTTACTGACCGAGCTAACAGCTGCAAGTTATAATCTATTGTTTTTTTTTGTTTTGATAAATTTAAAACTTGGTCAACAGAATTTATGTCTTATTTTTAAATGTCGTTGTTTAAAATTATCGCTATAAATGGAGAGAGGGAGAGAGAGGAAACAAACTTGTAAGAAAGAGATGAGGATTGATAGAAAAAGAAAATAGTTGAAAGAAGGAAGTGAGAGAGAGTAATAAAGAATGAGTTTTTAAAAATACACTTTTTGCCGCTATTCTCACAAATTCAAAAGAGAGAGAGAGAGAGAGAGAGAGATAGAGAGAGAGAGAGAGAGTAGCAAATAGAGAAATAGAAAGAGTTGAAGAGATCTCGACAGAAAAAGGGCACGTGACTCATAGTTCCAAAAGTGAGTAACCTTTGCTCATCCCAAAACAAATTATCTGACCTTTTGGTTTCGAATGTCCGAAGGGATGAGTTACTCTTATTCTATAAATTATTAGACAGTTCATCTTCAACTACGCTTTAAGGTCATGTGAGCATTTCGATTGTGTCAGTGTAGAAAATGGTTTATGTTATGAATTTTTAATAGTTGCATCTTTCACCTTAATTTCTCTGTTTTTATTGCAGATCAATATTGACATTACTAGTTTATACCTCTAAAGACTGCATATTTAGAAATATATATATGTATACTCATATATGGAGCATTGGTAAAAGCTCGGGCTATGAAATCGTATTAGACGAGTTCAAGTTCCAGTCAAAACCATTACAATCATCTTTAGCTACTTCGGGCAGATGGAGCTCGTTAACTCGAAAGAGCATCTCATCTAGGTGAAGGGTAACACTGAATGTAAAAATCTAGATTTTTTCTAACTTAAGCCCTCTTGTGACACAGTGTATATTTCATAATAATATACGACAAATAAATCCTATTTTCAGACTATTTTGTTGGGGTTACATCGTGTCACCTCCTCCGTTTGAGTCCACCTGGACGGATTGCCTATAAACCTTTGAATCCTGACTTATCAAAATTACCAAGTAGTCACTCAGAGTCTTTATTTTATAAAAAAAAACTTTTTAAATTCAAAATATTAGTGTGTCTTCTTTTGCCTTATGTCGTCAAGGCCAATATATCGGCCTCTTAGGGTGCAAAGGTTTAAACCCACCTATGCTCCGCCACCGAATTTGCCTCTATACATTTAAGTATGAATATTTTGCACAGATTTGGCTAATTATTTTCAACGAAAAATTGCTTAACAATTAAGAAACACGTTAAAAATAAGATTAACAAAAGAGATATGTTGTGGTGCAATGGACTAATGTGATTACTTTGAAATCACAAACTTGAGTTGAAATCAAAATCTCTTCATCATATTCATTGGAAATGTACAAATTTCTTTATCTCATCATCTATTTATTATATATAACCGCTTTGGTAAGTCAAATAAATTTTCAATATAAATTGACCTTGTCTTGTCATTAAATGACAGAAATGGTTGATATAACTTTAAAAAAAAACTAAAAAAAACAAAAACATTGCATCAAAAAGAAATAACACGAGTGAACGATAGTAATAACCAGTGAAGTAGTAATTGGGAATAGATGAAATAGTAATTGGGAATAAAAGAAAGTTTTTGAGTAATCCAAAAGATTATATCTTAATATTGCTAAATTTTATATTCCCTTTTTCTGTTTTTTTTAGAAAATATCTAACGTTGGACTAATGATATTTATTTTCATAATAAAAACAAATTATTTGTACAATCTTATCTACGTTTACAAATCTGAAAACAATTTTTTAATGGTCCTATTCATTGTCTTCAATAAAAATAAATGAACGCCAATAAAACTAATTTCAAAACAAAATTCTAATCATCTCATCAATTTTCTATCTATTATAAGGAATCTATTCAATAAAAAAATATCTTTCAGATAAATTGACAGTATTAGTATGCATTTCGACCATTCATAAAAATAAACAAATTCTAACATGAATTAGAAAATTAGCAAATCGATTGTCCTCCAAAAATAAAACGAATAAAACTTATTCATCCTAAAAACAAAATGATTTTAAAAAATAGAAAAAATTGACTTAACGCCAAATTTTGATAAATATTATCTCTGTTCTATTATAGTAAAAAAAATAAAAAGAACGTAATGTGTATTATTTTTTGGAATCATTTTGATGAGGTATGATAAATTTAACAAGCCTTATTCGGACTATTGTCTTAATCCTTATTGTTATTTATTTCACAACATTTCCACTAAATTAGCCTTTGGTCTTCCTCGGGTATTATAATTCTATTCATATTGTTTTTGAACTATTATTCAAAAACTTAGTGTTGGCGTTACTTTTAATAGAAGATTTATTTTTGATGACATGTGTTTCTTTTTCAGTAAGCCCTACATATGCTGTTATATGTGTTTATATTATTTTTGTATATACTGTATTTAATTAGTTTTTACGCGTATTTATGGTTTCCTAGCATCATTTTATTTTTATAAATATAAATGAAAAATCTATTTTAGATATGTTTTAATATTATGGTAATATCTATTATTACTAAAAATTAATAATAAGATATTTTTGAGTTGATTAAAAATATAACACAGCATCAATTTTTATAATTCAATATACATTTTCGAACACAAAATAATTAAACAAACTTGCCATTAATTTCAAATATCTATTTAACAAAACACCTTATATTTGATTTACATATTCACACACAAAGTCTCGTTCAGAGATTAAAATCCACACGAGTAACACACCGACACAAAAATGGCATACACAGATACACACGTGTAAACACTCAGAAAAGAACACAGTACATTTAATTGGGAAGACAGTATTTCTTAATTTTGTGAACTACTTTAAATTTAATGCCTTGTATATAACTGTTATAATATTCAGATACATTTTCAATAATAGTGGTTTAAAAAAAATTAAGAGGTAATAAAACTTCGTAGTTTTGATCTCTATACACTGGTTAAAATTATATACCTTACCGATAAACATACACTGGTTCTCATTTTATCAAGAGCAGTTACGATTGAAATATACCTTTATAACTAATCGCGCCAAAACCTTTGAGATCTCATGTTTAATGTAATTAAATAAAACACCATGTAAAATTTTATGGATTTTTACATCATCCAAAATATTTCTATTTTCTACATAAACGGTTGAAGCGCCGATTATTTTGTATATAAAGATTGCAGGCATTTATGACGCCAAGAGAGGTGCTAACTACTATGTAAATAAATAGGAATTATCCGTTTAGATATTTATCTCCGAGCATACACACCAACACACACACACACACACACACCAACACACACACACACACATATATATATATATATATATATATATATATGCAGGACTGGTATTTTCATAATAGTTAGGTTGTAAGCACTTGTAATTTTGTACATGAAGAAGTCTGTAACGTTGTTTTTCGTTTTTGATTTTCTTTTCGTATCACGCTAATTCCGTTCCCGTAAATTCTCACTTATCTTGTAGCCTCCAGCGCCCAACACGGAAAATTAACATTTTTGCATTACTTTCAATTTACATGTGAATTGCTGGATTTCTGAATTTATAGCCTCGAGGCGAATGGAAGTCATTTTAAGAGCTTTGGGCAAATCAACAACTCAACATTTTTTTTCTTTTAAATTTGAAACTACATAGCAATTGTATACTGTCAGGCCAAAAATGAATCTCATTTAATGGCCCCGTTTTATTCTTAGGTTTGAACAGCTCTAATACGAAATCATACGTCTTGTCAATTAACCAGTCGTTATTTTGCGTGGCTTTGGGTTGGATTTGTCTGAATAATACTCAGATTTAGAACAGACTGAAACAGGATCGTGTTGTTCCACCATAACGACCTCATCAAGTTGTCATTGCAACCTCATTAGAAAAATAAAGTTGTTGCGCCATGCTAAAACTATTGTTTGCTATGACTATTCTTATCACAGACATTTACAACTTACACTACAGCTTTAGAAAAGGTTTGATAGATAAGTGGATTAGATTTTATTAATCTAAAATTGAATACAATTGGACAAGCAAAATTTGTATTAAGTACAGTGCTGATTTCCATACTTGTAATATTAAACAAGATGTCATTGTCCTCTACTCGTCACATAATAAAAACATAAGGACAATTTCACACTTTTAAATAACAGATAATCGTCGGTCTTTAATTTTATCAATGTACAATAATAAAAAAATTCTAGGGAAAATCTTTAACGTAATATTGAAAGCGCCAATCCTGTAATTGTAGTTCCATAAGGTCACTTTATAAATCAGGACCCCATTTATTCTGACATTTAAGTTAGAGTAATAAATATGCTGTTGTATTTATTTATATATGATTAGAAAGATTGTTTTAAGATTTGTCTGGAAATGAAATGGCCTTAAATTACAATGCCGTAAAGTAAAAAGTTCCCAAATATTCTTTTAAATAGGCTATGAGCCCCAAAGTGTTTAAGATTAGATTTTTTTATTCTGTGACCTACACTTAGGGTGGTAGATTGAAGATACTACCCTGGACATTATACTATTTTGCACTAAGCGCAAATGTTGTACATTTGTAAGAATTACATCTTAACAACAAAATCTTTATTAAAATCATCATCGATGCAATAAATATAGACGAAGAAAATAAAAGTTTAGTTTCCAATTTTCTAATTTAAATCAGTTTTTTGAACAGCGCTAGTTAAAATTTCAGCGTCTAAGTTGTAGATGGAGATTGTGTGCGTGTGCGTGTGCGTGCGTGTTGAGTATCTAAACTAATTTAATATATATATGTTTATATATGTACAGATATATTAATATTAAAGTTCCTTTTTTATTTAAAACCTACAATTATGTAATTTTTGTTTAGTGTGCGATATATAAGCACTCAATTATTATCGTTAATGTCTTTGTACAGCCGGGCATCGAGCACTCAATTAATATCATTAATGACTTGGTACAGCTGGGCATCGAGGGTATAGTATTGGTAAAAGCTTGGACTCCGGAAATCGTACAGCTGGGCATCGAGGGTATAGTATTGGTAAAAGCTTGGACTCCGGAAATCGTAGTATACGAGTTCGAATCCCGGTGAAAACCATTGCATTTACTTTCAGCTGTCTCGGGCAAATGGACCAGTTAACTCGGGACAGTAACTCATATCGGTGAAAGGCCACACTGATTTAAAATATCCCATGGATATAATGAACACGTACAAATCATCTTGAGCCTAAATTGGGTTGGTGCTCCACCAAGTAAATGTAAACAACTCAATACAGCCGTACGGAGAAATTACATTTCAGCTTCTTATTAAATCTATACAAGTTTCGATTGAATGATTGATTTTTGAATTCTCAAATTGTATTGTGTCAGTTCAAATTAATTTATGTTCTATTTTACAAGATATTAAGACGGATAATTTCTAAAATATATTAAAAGTATATCAATGTGATTCATGTATACAGATTTCAAATCTTAGTCAAAACCATTGCCTCTATCTCTAGCTACCTCAGGCAGATGGGGATCCTTAACTCAGCAGAGTATCTAATCTAGTTGAAGGGCAATACTTATTACAAAAACCCAGTGTAACAGCACTGCTTTTTGGGCCTTGTAACGGCCCAAAGGCTTAAAAGATGGTAACTCTGACTCAAATTCTACTGGTGCCTTGCAGTTTTCCTACAGAAAAGGGCTATTGAATCACATTCAGAAAGAAAAGGTGTTGTAGTGGACAACGATAGGGTGACTGTATACCTCACCAAAAGCGAGTTGGGGGTTAAAGTGGGCCAAAACTGACTGACTGACTACATGATAATGATGATGTATTTAAAGTGGGACAAAACTAGGTATAAAGTTATGAAAAGTAAAAGAAGTCCAAAAGTATGCTTATTTTTTTAATTTCAAGAATGCTAGATTTTAGATAGAAACTATTTAATCCTTTATTTTTTAACCGGGATTTAGAAAACATTGATGTCTGACTTTGTGCGTTGCATTGCATAAAGATAATAGATCTGCGCTTGGCTAAAGACCAATAATCCCAGCTCATATCCTAATCCTATCACCGACTAGTTGGCGATTGAAAAAATGTATAAATCTATGTTGCTTGCAAGTCCATCCTCCTACACACCCATCGGGTCTATCGAGTATGATTCTTGATTGGTCTGTCAAAAGCACATTACTGAAAACAGTTTTCATGTAGTTTTTTTTCTTCACCTTAACATTTTTTCTTCGATTTTTTTTCGTAAAAATGTGTTTCTTTATTTGATTTTTTTTTGTAGCAGTAAACTTCCTTAAGTTTTTATATCATGAATCTCTTGACAGCATTAACGCTTTTATCACATTTGGGTTTTTTAGGAGTCAGAAAAATATTTGAAATGAAAATTCAACCAAACCAAAACAAGTCTCAGGCTGAATTCTGGGATGTTTCAAAACCAGATATATAACATAGCCTGAGACCCCTTTTTATTTTTGCTTGCTTAAATTTCTATTTAATATATTTTCTTATTGGTAAAAGCTCGGGCTCTGGAATCGTATTACGCGAGTTCAAATCCCAGTCAAAACCATTACTTTCACTTTAGCAGCCTCGGGCAGATGGATAGCGTTAACTCAGAAGAGCAGTTCATCTAGGTGAAGGGGAACACCGAATGTAAAAACCCTGGGCAAGAGGATGTAAAAATGGGCTTGTGCCAAACTTGGGTTGGTGCTCACCAAGTAAAATATAATATCCAGGGTCGTTCGTGCTTAGGGCCCCAACAGAGCCCACAATTGGGGGGACCATCAGCTCCCTAGGGGCCGCAAGGCTCCTTGGTTTCACATATATTTTCAAAGCAAAAAATATAACAAAAATAATTAATTATTAGGATTAATTTTAAAATCATTATTACTTATATTATGAATTATACATCTATCAACCCTTCTCTCTGTCTTATTTGTACATGTATGAATATATAAACTTTAATTGAAGCCTATGGTATGTTGTGGGTGTGCAAGTGGCCTTTCTTAGGGTAAAGGGGCTCGAAGGGCGCATTTGGTGTCGAGGCCGCCGGTTGGCTCAGTACGGCACTGGCTGCATGCTTGTACAATATATTTAAAATTATGTATATTATGGCCCTAGTCAAAACCATTGGATTCACCTTTAGCTGCCTTGGGCAGATGGGGCTCGTTAACTCGGGAGAGCAGCGCATCTAGGTGAAGGGTAACACCAAATACAAGAAGCCCGGGTAAGAGCACGTTAAATGGCCTTGTGCCAAACTTGGGTTGGTGCTCACCAAGTGAATGTAATATATCAACCCTGTGGGTAGGCTAGCAATTTTACTGCCTGGTGTGGTTCCTAAATTTTGCAAACCTATGGAAACAAAATATTATCAAATTAAAGTAAAAATAAAATGATTTTCTTTAAAGTTATTAAATCATTGTTTATTGAATGAATTCTAATTGGTGAAAATTTCATAATGATTGAAAAGTTTCCGGATTAAATTTAACAAAGATGAGGTAGTCTGCATCTTGAATTTAAAAATTATCATGCCTCATCTCAAGAATAGTAAATTTAACAACTATAAAGATGAGAACCATAGTTTGCAAAATAAATTTACAAATCATCACCCTCATCTCAAGGACAGTAAATTCAATACATAAATATAAAGATGAGGACTACGGTATGCATATTAAATATATAAATTATCATACCTCATCTCAATGATAGTAAATTTAACAAATATAAAGATGAAAACTATAGGCTGCATAATAAATATACAAATTATCAAGCCTCATCTCAAGGATAGTAAATTCAACAAATATAAAGATAAGAATTATAGTCTATATATTAAATATACAAATTATCAAGCCTTATCCCAAGCATAGTAAATTTAACAAATATAAAAACAAGGACCATAGTCTGCATAATATAAATTATCATGACTCATCTCAAGGATAGTAAATTTAACAAATATAAAAATGAGTACCATAGTCTGCATTATACAAATTATCATGCCTCATCTCAAGGATTGTAAATTTAACAAATATAGAAATGAGGACTATAGTCTGCATAATACAAATAATCAAGCCTCATCTCAAGGATAGTAAATTTAACAAATATAAATATGAGGATCATAGTCTGCATAATACAAATTATCATGCCTCATCTCAAGGACAGTAAACTAAACAATTATAAAAATGAGGACTTAAATGTAAAGCTTAATCTAAAGGATTTTCAAAAGCAGTTTCTAAGTAAATTTAACAAATATCAATATGAGAACTATAGTCTGCATATTAAAAATACAAATTATCAAGCCTCATATCAAAGATTCTGGAAAACGTTTTTCCATTTTGTTAGAGCTTCTGGAATCTTTCCCAAACTTCCGAGCCATGTATTCGCTTTCTAGACACATGAAAAGTTATTTTTGTCAACTTCCGATGCATTTCCTCTCCAAATTCGCAGCACATGTCCGATCTTCTTTTTAATGGATTCTATTTGCCAATTGGCACACGTTGCCTTTTCTATTGTTCTTCGCATTATCACATCGTCTTTATACAACCCTCTCCTCTGTAACAATCTTTTTTATTGTCTGTTTCTTTTTTCTTATTTAACATATCTCATAGCATTACCCTCTCTATTATTCATTGGATTCATTTCAAGCTTTCAATATCAAATGGATTATTGTTCTTTGATATCTTTTTTGCTACAGCGAAATAATAACCTTACATTATTATCGTATAGATTATTTAGACTTTCGTTCTCATCTTTGTCTCGGAATATGCATCCAACAATTTCCTGGTGAAGCATATCAAATGGATTATTGTTCTTTGATATCTTTTTTGCTACAGCGAAATAATATCCTTACATTATTATCGTATAGATTATTCAGACTTTCGTTCTCATCTTTGTCTCGGAATATGCATCCAACAATTTCCTGGTGAAGCAGGGTTGGACCGAGAGAGTCACGAGCCCTTAGGCAGAGATTACAATGGAGGACCCCTTCTGGCATTTTTTTTATTGTTGTCACATGTACATGTAGAGGCTGTGTAGCAGGTGATCTGTGTTTCAGAAAATGTATCCATAATTTCCTGCAGATAAAGGCAGAGATTACAATGGGGGCCACCCACCTGGCGTTTTTTATAGTTATGTCACTTGTACATGTAGATGCTGTGTAGCAGGTGATCTGCGTATGTTGGCTTAACTATATATATCTGGTAGTCATCTACATTCATTAGATACACAACTGCACTGCTTAGAACACTTCAAGGAACTTTAAGCACAACTGTGTGAATTTTCAGGAAAGGCCCAGCTGTTTTGGAGTGAAAGTCTCTAGCATGTTGAGAGGGGATCAACTTGCCTTTTTAGGGTAAAGGGGTCACAAGGAGTATTCTGTATTGGGGCTGCTAAGTGACTAAGCACGGCATTGTTCTAGGCAAATACAAAAAGCGGTTATGATTGAAGCTTATACTATGTCGTGGGTGTGCCAGTTGCCTTTTTAGGGTAAAGGGGCCACAAGGTGTATTCTACATCGGGGTTGCTATGTGACTAAGCACGGCATTGTTCCAGGCAAATACAAAAAGCGGTTATGATTGAAGCCTATAGTATGTCGTGGGTGTGCCAGTTGCGTTTTTAGGGTAAAGGGGCCACAAGGTGTATTCTGCATTGGGGCCACTAAGTAAAGGGGTCACAAGGTGCATTCTTCATCGGGGTCGCTATGTGACTGTTCCAGACAAATACAAAAAGCGGTTATGATTGAAGCGTATAGTATGTCGTGGGTGTGCCAGTTGCCTTTTTAGGGTAAAGGGGCCACAGTGTATTCTGGTGTATTCTGCTTCGGGGCCACTAAGTGGCTTAGCCCAGCACTGCTGACCACACACACCTGCCCACTCTTTCCCGCCCTTTTTTTTTTCCTCTTTTTTTCCTTTCCCTTTTTCCCAGGAATTTCAACCAATAAATAATAAGTAAATCTATCGTGCGACCAAAAAAATTTTGTTGATATTTGTACTGTAATCAAATTCGGTAATCATTGTCTGTCTGGGTCAGACTGTCTTCTTCAATTTATCCCGTCGGTACGTACGTGTGATGACGCGGTGGATGTTTTGAACAACAACAACAACAACAAGATATTGAAAACAAAATAAAGAGCCCTCCCCCCCAACCTCAAAAAAAAAAAAAAAGAAAAAAATACTAAAAAATAAAAATTACGTATTTATACGACTTGGCGACACGTAAACACGATTGATAAATGGAAATTTTAGTTTGATAGAAATTAGTTTGATTACTAGAATCAGAAACTGATAAAGTCTAAGCGAATGGTATTGGTGCACACAAGTAGAGCAGTGCCGTGCTAAGCTACATAGCATCCCCGATGCAGAATGCGCCTTGCAGCTCTTTTATCCTAAAAAAGGCAACTTGCAATGCCTCAACATATTGGAGGCTTCAATCATAAACTATATACATATATATATACAATATATATATATATACACATATAAAGGGCAATGAAGTTGGAGCATTGGTAAAAGCTCGGAATCGTATTATGCGAGTTCAAATCCCAGTCAAAACCATTACATTCACATTAGCTGCCTTGGGCAGATGGGGCTCGTTAACTCGGAAGAGCAACTCATCTAGGTGAAGGGTAACACTGAATTCAAAAGCCCAGGTATAAAGGGCACATAAAAATCTGCCTAACTTGGCTTGTTGCTCTACCAAGTAAATATGATATACAAATAGTCAGTGGGCAGCAAAGTTGAAGCATTGGTAAAAGCTAGGGCTTTGAAATCATATGACAGGAGTTCAAATCCCAGTCAAAACCAATCTATCTAACTTTAGCTGCCTTGGGCAGATGGGGCTTGTTAACTCGGGAAAGCAGCTCATCTAGGTGAAGGGTAACACCGGATGTATAAAGCCCAGGTAAGAGCACGTAAAAATGGCCTTGTCCCAAACTTGGGTTTGTGCTCACTATATATATATACATATATATATATATATATATATATATACATATATATATATATATATATATATATATATGTGATAGAAAATT
>JAUZSX010326302.1:0-11332 GCA_034780655.1 Idiosepius hallami | reverse complement strand
TTAATTTCTGTATATCTTCTCATAGAATGATTTCTTTTGTAAATATTTTAGTGTGTATATTATTAATGTTATTATTTTGATGATTATTATTATCTAATTTCTGTATATCTTCTCATAGAATGATTTCTTTTGTAAATATTTTTAGTGTTTATATTATTAATGTTATTATTTTGATGATTATTATTATTATTTAATTTCTGTATATCTTCTCATAGAATGATTTCTTTTGTAAATATTTTAGTGTGTATATTATTAATGTTATTATTTAAATAATTATTTTAATTCATTTTCTGTATATCTTTTCGTATAATGATTTCTATTGTAAATATTTTTAGTGTTTATATTATTAATTTTATTATTTTGATTATTATTATTATTATTATTATTATTATTTAATTTCTGAATATATTCTCGTAGAAGGATTTCTATTGTAACTATTATTAATGTTTATATTATTAATTTCAAAATTATGAATATTATTATTCAATTTCTTTATATATTCTTATTGAATCATTACTGGTGTAAATATTATTTGTGTTTATATTATTAATTTTGGATAGCGAAGTTGGAGCATTGGTAAAAGCTCGGGATCTGGAATTGTAGCACGCGAGTTCAAATCCCAGTCAAAACCATTGCATTCATCTTTAAAAAATGGCCTTGTGCCAAACTTGGTTGATGCTGCTCACCAAGTAAATATATTAAATTATTAATTTCAAAATAATGATTATTATTATTCAATTTATTTATATATTCTTATTGAATCATTACTGGTGTAAATATTATTTGCGTTTATATTATTAATGTTATATACTCGCAATTATTATTATTATTATTATTTAATTTCTGCGTATCTACATGTAGAATTATTACTAATGTTATCATTAATAGTCTTTATATTATTAACTTTAGAATTATGATTATTATTATTCAATTTCTGTACATCTACTTAGATAAATACCATTATTGTAATTCATATAACTGTTTGTATGATCAATTATATAATTCTGATTAATATTATTATTATTCAATTTCTATATAACTTTTCGTGGAATTTTTAAAAGTGTTTATATTATTAAATTTATATTATTTATTTTTTTCTCGGGCAGATGGGGCTCGTTAGCTCGGGGGAGCAGTTCATCTAGGTGAAGGGTAACACCGAATATATAAACCCCGGGTAAGAGCACGTAAAAATGGCCTTGTGCCAAACTTGGGGGTGCTCACCAAGTAAATATCATATTATTAAATTTATAGTTATAATCATTATTTCTCAATTTTTGTAGATATACCCAAAGAATTATTAGTAGGGTAATTATTATTAGTGTTCATATCATTGATTTTAAAATTATGATTATTATTATTCAATTTCTACAAATCACTCTGATTATAGTGAAGACCAACGCTTACTAACAGCATGCAAGTTCGGCCAGTAGAATAACTTTCAACAACAGTAATAATAATATAATACTAATAATAATCACAAGCGCCTTGTGATTTGTGTGTGATACCATAAACAAAATCTGGGATATTGTTTGTTTGTTTGCTTGTTTTTTTTTTTTTTGTTTTTTTAACGGCATATCAACCTTTTTAGGTCATTTTAATGCAGAGAACAATTAATTATTATAAACGTTATTTTTATACACACAGTTTTTTGTATAACACAAGTTGCATATCTAATCCATAGCTGGAGGGAAGATGAGATTCATACCTTTTCCAAGGGTATTAGTCGACATGTCAACATAGACGGAACAACTTCGTTTCGAACCTGCGTACTACGGGTCTGAAGTCTGATTGCCTATCCACTGGGCCACGTGGACCGCCCGATAAGTCTGAAATAAGGCGAGGCGTGTTCTACTAGAGATCACAAGAAGACCTGTTGTCGCTCTATCTCAAGCGTAGAACACTGGTTACTAGGTGATTGTAATCGGTGTGAGACCTCACAACAATAATAATACTAATAATAATAATAATAATAATAATAATAAGGTATCAATATATTATGTTTAATTGGTCGAGCACAAGCCCAAGTTAGGCACAAGGCCATTTTAACGTGCTCTAGATACCTGGGCTATTTCCATTCAGTGCCTTTCACTTAGATGAGTTTCTCCTACTAGTTAAAGACTTCCATCTGCCCAAGGTAGCTAAAGGTGATTGTAATGGTTTTGACTGGGATTTGAACCCACGTCCTACGATTTCAAAGCCCAAGATTTTAGCAATGCTCCTCCCTCAAGATATACTGGTGTGCACTAGGAGGCTTCACAGGAATCACCACCGGGCGTCGAAGAGTATAAGCACTAAAGGCAGAAGGGTGAAAACCCAGCGAGATGTGACACCCTACAGTTTTTGACTCGAATGGAGCGGGGCCTGCTGGAGTTTACGAGGAGATTGGTTGTCACCTTGGCACTAATGAAAACCACTGGTTACTTAGTGTAAGCACTCAGTGATTGGTGTGAGATTTAATAACCATTATTATCATTTTCATTATCAGTGTTACCATCAACCAGGATCCATATTGTTTGTATACATAACCAACTGGTTAAAAACAAATAGAGAAATATTTCTGACGCGCACACGAACACACAAGCGTATGCTCGCCTTCTTCTTCTTTTTCTTCTTCTTCTTCTTCTTCCTGTTCATTCTTTTCTTCTTTTTCTTCTTTCTCTTCTTCTGTCTCTTCTTCCTCTTCTTTTTATTCTTCCTCTTCATTCTTTTCTTCTTTTTCTTCTTTCTCTTCTTCTGTCTCTTCTTCCTCTTCTTTTTATTCTTCCTCTTCTTATTTCTTTTCTTCTTCTTTCTCTTCTTCCTCTTCTTTTTATTCTTCCTCTTCTTATTTCTTTTCTTCTTCTTTCTCTTCTTCTGTCTCTCCTTCTTCCTCTTCTTTTTATTCTTCCTGTTCTTATTTCTTTTCTTCTTTCTCTTCTTCTGTCTCTCCTTCTTCCTCTTCTTCATCTTCTCCTTCTCCATACATCTTCATCTTCTTTCTCTTTGGCAACATCTTCTTCACTATTTTTCTGTTGTTGTTCTGCGTCGTCTTCTTATTATTTATGCATCTTCTTCCTCTTCGTCTTCTTCCTCTTCGTTTTCTTCTTTTTTTCCCCTCTTCTTCGGTCTCTTCTCCTTTTCCTTCTTCTTCCTCTTATTTTTCTTCTTCTTCTTTTGCGTTCCTCTTCACTATTTTTCTGTTGTTGTTCTTCTTCGTCGTCTTTCTCTTCCTCTCCTTCTTCCCCTTCCACTTCTTCTTCCTCTTTTTTCTCTTCCTTTTCTTTTTCTAATCCCAAATATGTGATATTTCAAAAGTTTTGAACGGTCTAAACACTAAACACTACCTTTAAGGTGTTTCTTGAATATTAAATGGGAAATAAACGTGTCTTTATTTCATTACACTCTCCTCGGCCTTATCAATAATAACATCATTGATAGTTGCAGTACTATTATTAGTAGTATTATTATTGGCAGTAGTAGCATTAGTAATCCCTGAGTAGAAGTAGTCCAAGCAGCAGCCTAAAGATCAACGGCTTCTGCTCGCCAGGTTCGGTCTGGAAATTACGGGCTGACCCTTTCGGACTATTTCTGATTATGTATATTGCGGTAATGAGGATGGTGATGATGGTGATGATAATGATAAGGATAATGATGATTATTGTTGTTGAGATATACAGAAATATAATAATAATAATAATAATACAATAATAATAACAATAATAATAATGATTATAAAATCAATAACACCAATAATAATTACATTAGTGATACTTTTATGAGTAGATATAGAGAAATTGATTATGATGATGGTAACGCCCATGATGATGATGATGATGATGATGAGGATCATGATGATTGCCGTGATGATAATAAAAACCATGATGATGGTGATGACCATGATGATGGTGATGATGCAGATGATGATGATGATGATGATGGCCATGATGATGATAATTATGTTGGCTATGATGATGGTGATGATGGCCATGATGATGACGATTGTGAGGGTCATTATGATAATGGTGATTATAAGGATGGTGATGATGGCCATGATGATAATGAAAACCATGATGATGGTCATGATGATGATAATTGTGATGGTCATGATGATGATGATGATGGCCATGATGATGATAAGTGTGACGGTCATGAGGATGGCCATGATGATTATGAGAGTGATGGTCATGAGGATGGCCATGATGATAATGATTGTGATGGCCTTGGTGATTGCGATATTGATGATGATGATGATGGGAATAATCCCCGTCGTACAAGATCGTACCTGGTCCTGTCCTGTCCTACCCATTCCGTACAAATATTTACCGGTTTAAGTTATCACTGTCGCAGCCCAAGTAGTAGCAGTAGCTTCGGTTGCTAATTTTACTTTTATTTCTTTCTTTGTTTCTACCTTTTTGGAAATTCCTTTATTGTCATCCCTCGAAACCTCAGACAATCAAACAAAAATGAGCTTTTCTCACTCCTCATTATTATTATTATTATCATTATTATTATTATCGTTATTGTTATTATTATTATTATTATTATTATTATCGTTATTATCATTATTATTATTATCGTTATTATCATTATTATTATTATTATCGTTATTATCGTTATTATTATTATTATCGTTATTATCGTTATTATTATTATTATTATTATTATCGTTATTATTATTATTATTATTATTATCGTTATTATTATCGTTATTACTATCATTATTATTATTATCGTTATTATTATTATTATTATCGTTATTATTATTATTTTTATTATCGTTATTATTATTATTATTATTATCGTTATTATTATCATTATTATTATCATCATCATTATTATTGTTATTATTATTATCGTTATTATTATTATTATCGTTATTATTATTATTATCGTTATTATTATTATTATCATTATTATTATTATTATTATTATTGTCATCGTCATCATCATTATTATTATTATCATTATTATTATTATTAATCATTATTATTATTATTATTATTATTGTCATCGTCATCATCATCATCATCATTATTATTCACTCGGATTTATTATATTTGAAAAACAGATTAGTGTCATTACTATTGGTGTGTCTTATTTTGCCTTGTGTTTTAAGAGCCGATATATCGGGTCTAAAGAGTTAAGATAGATGTAGGCGAACACAAGGTATTAACCCTAACCTAAAACAATCGGCCAAGGTAAACGTTCATATCAAAGGCTTTGAATTATAGAAATTTCGTGGTTTCGAATTTCATATTGAAAATTGGATGATTTTGTTTGAAATAAGGAAACTAGTTCTTTTCGGAACTTCTTTCCGGTGAAGATATAGAGCAGAAAATTCACAGAATTATTTGTTAATCCCAACAGGGACAGGTAACCCCAAATACAGTTCAATTCAACCTTGAAAAATGATGTTAATAGAATGATTGTACCCATCGGTCCAGTCGTGAGTATAAAAACAATACTGAGTAGAACCATCACTTGGAGGTTCACTTTTTTACGACCGTTGACTACGTTCTGCCCCGTGCTAAATAGACTCGGTTCGGTTCTTAGTTTACAGATAATCGCCACGTTGCACATCGTCAAGATAACGCTAGGAATCACCAAGTACAGAGAAGTGAAAATGACCGACGTCAGCTGGATGAAGTTCTCCGGCAATGGACTGTCTTGACGGACTATTCTACAGCTCTGGCCGCCTATGCCGTCGTTTTCCACGTCGTAGAAATAAAGAGTGTAAGACTGTAAGCCAGCGATCACCACAAAGGAGATACCGAACTTGAGGCCCAAGCAGCTCGGGCGAGCGGTTTTTATGGGGAAAAAGACGCGATCGAGGCGGTCGACTGAAATGACCAAAAGGATCCAAGAGGAGTACATCAAGCAACAGTGGCCGATGAATACGGATATTTTGCAAAGGTAGGTGTCCAGTGTCAGCAGGTTGATGTCAAATACGAAATTAATAAACAATACTAGTGTGTTGTTGATGCAAATAACCAGGTCGCAAATGGAGAGTAACAAAAGGTGATTTCTGACACCCATGGATTTCATCATTGGACGACGTAATACTAAAATAGAAAGCAAATTACCCACAATTCCCATGAATAAAATCAAAGTACCGTATGTAGCCCAAGCTATATCAAGGTAGCATTCCATTATTATCTAACCCTTTCGACCCCAACTTAAATCAAAATTACCAAGTAGTCACTCAGAGCTCTTATATTAGAGGAACAAATTAGGGTCAAAATATTGATGTGTCTTCTTTTGCCTTATATGCCCAGAGCCGATATATCAAAATATATCCAACTTATCAAAATTACCAAGTAGTCACTCAGATCTCTTATATTAGAGGAACAAATTAGGGTTGAAATATTGATGTGTCTTCTTTTGCCTTATATGCCCAGAGCCGATATATCAAAATATATCCAACTTATCAAAATTACTAAGTAGTCACTCAGATCTCTTATAATAGAGGAACAAATTAGGGTTGAAATATTGATGTGTCTTCTTTTGCCTTATATGCCCAGAGCCGATATATCGGCCTTTTATGGTCGAAAGGGTTAAACAGCGAGGGTTAATTTAAGCATTGGTAAAAAAAACCTGGACTCTGGAATCGTAATTACACGAGTTCAAATCATAGTCAAAACCATCACATTCACTTTTAGTTGTGTCGGAGGCTCGTAAACTCGGGAGAGTAACTCTAGATGAAAGGATAGCACTAATTCAACTCACAGTCAAAACTGAGTCCTTAAAGACAGTGCCATTCATAGCCACTTAGCGGCCCCGACGCAGAATGCACCTTGTGGCTCCTTTACCCTAAATAGGTAAGTTGACCCCCCGTTCAACATACTACTGCTTTTGACTATATATACATACATATACAAACATATATATATAGAGAGAGATAGGCAGAAAGATAGTCGGGTTCATAGATGTATATTTCAAGTATGATAATGGTTTTCTAATTAATTCGAACAATTAATTATTCTGGTAATTTTTTTACATAACAAAAGATGAAGCCTTGCTGCCCCTAAGGAGCTTGCGCCCCCTCCGCAATTGTGCAGTTGTGCCAAACTTGGGGGTGCTTACCAATTAAATATCACAATATATTCTTATGGATTTTAATTGTGATTTCGTTCTGTTTTGTTTTTGTTTTTGTTTTCTTTAGTCTTTTTCGGGGGAGTTTAGGGGCTGTGGCTTTTGTAATATGAGTTTTTTTTTCAGATTTTTTTTAATTACCAAAATTCAAAAAGTATAATTTTTTTTACTGTTCGATTTTTTTTCTTTTTTTTTTTTTTACAATTATAATTTTTTTTATTTTATTTTCATTTTATTTCATTTTTAATTTTCTTTTTTTTTTAAGTGTGTAAGTGTTTTTTTTTTGTTTTTTTTTTCTGGTTATTTAACTCTCCTTATACGGAAGAGTCCATTAATTGGCTCTTTCTTCATCCTGTGTATGGACGAGCTCATTCATTGAAATTTTTTTTCCAAATATTTCTTTCCAAATATTTTGAAAAATTTTCGAATATGGAAGAGTCCATTTATTGGTCAAGTAAAACTCAGCTATATATTCACCATTGCATTCAACTTAAAAATGGCCTCGTGCCAAACTTGGTTGGTGCTACTCACCAAGTAAATATAATATTCACCAGAAATAGTAATTACTTTTCATAGATAGGCGTTTTTGTGATATTGTGTATAAAATCAAAAAAAATTTTTTAGTAGCTTTTCCTAAGCAAAATTTGATTGCATGAATTAATTCGTTATTTCAATCTTAATCCACACATTAGGCTAGCCTTGTCCCAAAACCTGTCCAAATACAGTTTAGATTTCTATTCACAGTGACAATATTCACTGCCGTCAATAATGGTAGGATTAAAGCTTATTAAATCATCACTCACCAATTTGTATTATTTTTTCTTCAACTCTGAGTGTAGGTCACAGAATCCAAAATCACGTGTGATGTAGACCATTGTGTCCGCAGCCTTGGTTTGTTTAAATGGGTGTAAACTCCTTAACAATTTATATCGGTTGTTTCGTATGTCTGTCAGAGCTCAGCTTTTGGGGTCGCAATACAAGAGTTCAATTCCTAGTCGCTCCTTTACGTTCATTTTTGAGTTGATAGTTAAGGAACGAGCTTTCGCTTTCTTCTGTTACGGTTAGATATGGAAACTGGTGTCATAAAAAATGGATTTGATTAGATGGTTTATTTAACCAGCATATCAACCCTCATTGGTCATTTAATGCTAAAGAGGTAATTTGGTTATGTTTATATATGGTTTATTAAAGTTTTAGATTTTGCTGTATAGCCTTGTTTCTTTTAGGAATTTTATGATGTTGTTATACTCTACTTTGTGGAAAAGATCTTTTAGATTGTTTTCATGGTAGTACTTCATTCATATTTGTTTGTTTATTGTTTATTAAAGTTTTAGATTTTGCTGTATAGCCTTGTTTCTTTTAGGAACTCTATGATGTTGTTATAGTCTACTTTGTGGAAAAGGTCTTTTAGATTGTTTTCATGGTAGTACTTCATTTGTATTGTTTATTAAAGTTTTAGATTTTGCTGTATTGCCTTGTTCCTTTTAGGAACTCTAAGATGTTGTTATAGTCTACTTTGTGGAAAAGGTCCTTTAGATTGTTTTCATGGTAGTGCTTCATTCGTATTTATTAGAGATCTATGCAGTATTGAACTACTCTTGTATCTCTTTCACTGCTAGCCATTTCAAGCATCAACTACTATGTCTTCTTGCTTTGGGACATATTTGTCCTCTTCCCCTCCTTTTTTCTCTCTTTCTTTTTGTATATTTATATAGACATCTGCTAATGTAACCTCCAGCTCTGGTCAGCTGGAAGATTCCCTCCGTGGTGCATCAAAGGACAGAGGTATTTTGTCCATGCCTCAAAGATCATGTCATAAATCAACAGTTCATTGTCTTTTTGTAACTCCCACAATTAGCCAGTCTTGGTTCAATCCAAGCCAAGAGCTTCATCATGTTAAAGATAATGTTTTAATGGAACCTTGTGTTATGAGGGACCATTGTAGTTGGATTATAGGTATAATGGAGGATTATCAAATTATACCAAATCACTTGTTTTTCATTTAAATGTTAATCCATTTTTATTATGGAAACTGACCCTAATCCTCTAGTCTTTTCTTCCTTAATTCATTTATTGGTTTTCTACTTTAGAAAAAAACATTTGAAATTATTTAATCTTTTTGTAATTGTAAAGAAATTAGTCTTTATAACAATTGCAATAAAATCAATAAAAAATAAAGATGTAATTACTTGTACTTGCTTTATAAGAAAGTATTATTACAATGGAATAATTATATAGCATTTATTGCAGTAAGAATTCAGTATAGAATTTATTGCAGTAAGAATTCAGTATAGAATTTATTGCAGTAAGAATTCAATATAGAATTTATTGCAGTAAGAATTCAATATAGAATTTATAGCTATAAAACTCGATGTAGAATTTATTGCTATAAAAATTTAATATAGAATTTACTGCAGTAATATTTCAATATAGAAATTATTGCTATAAAAATTCAAGTTAGACTTCATTACTATAAAAATTTAATATAAAAAATTATTGCTATAAAAATTTAATATAGAGTTTATTGTTAAAATTCATTAGAATTTAATGTAATAGAAATTATTTGGAGTTTATTGCAATAGAAATTCTCGAGAATCTATTCTAATAAAAAATGCCTTTATTTTTCAAATTATTAAAAGTAAATCCAGAAGTGACTTAGAGCATTATTAAAAACACAAATTAGTAACCAATCACTGAGAAACCAAAATTTAAAGACAAAAACAATTTCAATTCCTATGTTCTAAAAAAAGTTATTAAATTACCAAAAATATTGATATGCCATGAAACAAAGCTTCGCTGCACGCTGCACTATGTTAATGTGTGCTAACAATTGCTTAATAACATGTCAAATGTTTTTATAGATAACCATGAGTGTGGACAATGCACAGTAAGTCAGATTTATTTATTTGACTCAATTGGTTTTTGTTTTTATTTTTCAGGTGAGTCTTAAGGTTTTGGTTCCAGGAAAATCAAGTAAGATTATTTGATTAAAATATCTTTTCTTTGGGAGTCTTTAAAGTTATAGCAACGTGATTAAGTCTTGGTGTTGCTACTTAGTTGCAGTCAACATGGCCCAGTGGATAGACAATCGGACTTCGGAACTGTAATACACGGGTTTGAATCCAAGTTGTTCCGTCAACGTTAACATGTTGACTAATACCCTTGGGAAAAGTATGAAGCCCTATCTTCCCTTCAGCTATGGGTTAAATAATGCTAGACCTCAATGGCAGATGTGGTGGATGATTTCCACAGTGACATAACAGCAATAAAGGTATGAAGCCCTATCTTCCCTTCAGCTATGGGTTAAATAGTGCTAGACCTCAATGGCAGATGTGGTGGATGATGTCCACAGTGACATAACAGCACTAAAGGTGAATGAAGGCTGCAACAGGATGACCTCCAGTCGTCGTGGTTCTCTCCATGCTATTGGAACCAGGTCCTCCTCTGCCAAGGGGCTGTGTGGTGACTACAGGTGCATCAGTCTCCCCACGTTAAAAGATATCACCCAATGGCGTCCTCCCGAAAAGATCCACAGAACCAAGACGGAGGGCAGTCATACTCGATCACGAGTGACCGCCAATGATTTAGTTGTAATAAGTTCTGTTGTGTAGTTCGTTGTTTGCTGAGGGGGGAAAAAGATGAAATGCCCATGTTAGGACTGCTGTCTGTTTTGTGCACACAGAGATCTTGTCTTGTCGATGCTTGAAAATCTAACTGTTCCGTTCTTGTCATTCAAATCTCACGGGGTGACAGAAAATTGTTGCAAAGCGACACGAGTGTCGTAAAATGAGTTGGAAGAGTCGTTACTTCCTGTTGTAAATGACGTGTCTGCTACAAAAAGTTAAAGGAAAGCTGAAAGTGAATATAAAAGGCTTTAACTTGGATTTTAACTTGTATAATATGATTGCAGTGTCCAAGATTTTACCCCTGCTCTCAACTCTGCTGCCTATAATGTACTAGAAGTATTGCTCGGCTTTACTTGGTGCCGGGGACTTGCCATTAAGTTAGATAAGGAAAATAAGTTAACTAAGGAAGCCAATTATCTAGGGAGACAATTAATGCTTTTAAAGTCTTTTTTGATGCTATTTTTTAATTCCTAAATTGATTTCTAATGCTTGTTAATACTAAATTCATTTCTAATGATTTTTATACGCTAAATTAATTTCTGATGCTATTTTTTATTACTAAATTGATTTCTAATGCTTGTTAATACTAAATTCATTTCTAATGATTTTTATACGCTAAATTAATTTCTGATGCT
>JAUZSX010326292.1:0-11333 GCA_034780655.1 Idiosepius hallami | reverse complement strand
CAAAATTCCTGTGTGGTTGTCTGACAACCATACGTGGTTTGATGACTCTCATACGTCGAAATTGACGGGAGAATCCATCATATGTGTGTATATATATATATATATATATGTATATATATACATACACACACACACAGTAGGTAAGCATAGGCACGATGTCAACGGCTTTTGGTGACTTTCAGTTTCTTGCCTTTGTGGTCATCAGATGAGCGTGCAGGCAAGAAAATGACAGTAAATGAAGGCCATTGATTCCGTATCTATGCTTATCTAATATACGTACTCTATCACTGATATTGAACACTCTAACTATAAATATAGGCAATCTTACTCTACAGAATTATATATATATATATATATATATATATATAAAATTCAGACATTTCATTAAAAAGAATTTTAATTTTTTGATTTTATATTTTTAATTCAATTTCTTGTTTTCTTCAATGAAACAAGTCTGAATACAGATATTCAACATTATATATATTTCACTTTAGCAGCCTCAAGCAGATGGGGCTCGTTAGAGCAGCTTAAGCTCATCTAGGTGAAGGGTCACACCGAATGTAAAAAGCCCGTGTTAGAGCACGTAAAAATGGCATGTGTTGGTGCTCACCAAGTAAATATGATATTATATATATATATATATATATATATACAAGGTGGCCCCAAAAAATGTACTTACACTTCAATATACGAGAAATCATTATTATTATTATTATTATTATTATTATTATTTAATTTCTGTTTTGAGTACATTTTTTTTGAGACAACCGTATATATGAATGAATGAACTGTATTTTTTTTAAATTAAATTAACATGAATAAATTGGAAGTTCATTCATTTATTAAAAAAAAAAAAATAGAACTATCGGAATTTAATTTCCATGTAATATATATAAATTAAAAACCACTCTTAAAATCTACACTTAAACCAGTTATAAATACAGACTTGACTGTAATATTATTTTATTCAAGTACTACCACTTGAAATTATTATAAAACACAATATTTGTTATTTCGGAATCTTTGGGATGAGGCTTGAAGATTTTGGACGAAACGTTGTGAAAAAAGCAATGATAAGGATGAGGACAACAGTCCGAATAATAATAACACACACAATATTTGTTGATTTATCACAATTTTGTAATTGAGATATGTTATTTCAAATTTATATATTAAATTATTTGGACATTTTTTTTCTCTCCTTTCTCTTATTAAGATGAACTTTATTTTTGTTTGGATTGATTTTTTAATCTCTTTTTTTTCTTGTTTGAATTTTCTTTCTTTTTTTTATTATTATTGTTTAATTTGAGTAAAACTTCTTGTTAGTTCTGTTAAAGTTTGTAGAAGTTGTTTGGGTTCTTTAAAAAGTTTGTAACATTTTTATTTTTTTTTTTAAAAGTGTGGGGGTTCATTGTTGTTTTCCTATTCCTTCTAAAAGATAAGAAAAAAAAACAAACCTTGTTATTTGCATTTTTCTCCATTTTTTTGATGGATTGATTTATTTAACAAGCATACCGACTCTCATGAGGTCATTAATGCTGAAAACTGTTTTAATTTGCTCTACCTAGTTTACTTGTTTTATTGATTGATTTAACCACCATATTGACTCTCATGAGGTCATTCAATGCTGAAAACTGTTTTAAAATTGCTCTACCTAGTTTACTTTTACTGTTTTTGCTTGTTCATATTTTGTTTTCGTTCTTTTATTTTTTTCTTTTTTGAAGGTATTTGTTTGTATACACAGACTATGGTCCTCATCTTTGTATTTGTTAAATTCACTACATTTCCACCACTTTATCCTTTAGCCATCTTTATAATAATAACCTATAACAAACCTTCATAAAATACAATAAAGAAAGCTAGACCATTATTAAATATATATTAAAAGCATATTATCACTGCCTATTCATTACCTTGATTACTCCATCGCAGCCTCCACTGCAAACATCTAGTGTGCTCCCTTATATCTAATTAACAAAAGGTCTTCTCAATAGCTCTTTAACCCTACCAAACCTGAGATTCCTAGGCTAACTCGCTCTTATACCTGGCCTCCCAAACGAACAATGATAAAAATATATAATGGTTAGAAAAGTGTAAAGAGCATGCCAACTAGTCGTCAGAATCAGCTCAAACTTATAAATATTATAGATGCTCTTTCATTGTGAATGCAAAATATACACTGAAAAAAAAAACAGTATGCAGCCAGGAAGCCTCCATTTGCAATAATTCATCTCATACCAAGTGTGGAATTTAATTGTGATTGGCTAATATTTTTTATACTTCCTGATGTACTGTGCCAAATACCTAATATCCGGTAACTTGGTCTGGTGAGAATAATGGCTTTGACTCCATTTTAGTCAGGGACTGTATGGTGTCTTTCTCTTTTCAGGTTTTCATTCTTTTTAAGACTTCTATTGATTTATTATTACTATTGTTGTTGTTGAGTCTGTTGTTGTTGTTGTTGAGCAGGAAGACCTTCACTCACCTATTTGGGTTTGGATCAGTCTTCCTGTTGTTATAGAATTTTTTTTGCCATCTCAGACTATCCTGAGACTCCTTGCCCCACCCTTGGGGGTAACTCTAATTAAGGACATTTTTATTTATTGTTGCTTTTGTGATGTTTTTACTATTATTTTCACTCTTATTGTTTGGCATTGTATTTTTTTTACAATTAACTTTTGGGATTATGTTGAATTTTATGAAATGTCTTTCATTTTTTTTTTTCCTCTTTTATGCATGAGAGGTGAAGTTTCTTGAAATCTTCTTTCATGTCTTATCATAAAGTACACACACACACACACACACACACACACACACACACACACACACGGCGTACAGTCTTTTCATCACTTAAAGATTCATCACCCGACTATTCATCACTGTCTATTCATATACGTTATACTTAGCGTGAATGGGATTATCCCATTGTCTCATCACCCCCCGACTAAGAAACATCGAATGGTCCTGTCCACCTTTCTCTATAACAAATAATAGTGGTTCGTAGCAGTGGACAACAATCAGAGTGTGTCTTCATATATTTCCGCCATTTTACAAAATGGCCATCAAACAAATCTAATAATGTCAATATCTTGGAAACTATTCAACCTAGAAACACAAATTCGGTGTCTATACTTAGGTTTTAATAGTCAAGGAATCCAATAAAACAATTTTTGATAGCATTAGAGTGTTTTTTTTTTCTTAAAAAAAGTAAATTATACGAGAAACATTATAGTACAGAAAGGTTATGAGGGGTGAACTGAGAGTACTACAGATCTTTGGGCCAAAAAAACACTGGATCTCCTTTACTATTTTTAGCGGTCAAATGCCACATATTGAGATGAGGCAGGATAATTTGTATTCACAGACTATGGTCCTCATCTTTGTATTTGTTAAATTCACTACATTTCCACCAGTTTTTCCTTTAGCCATCTTTATAATAATAACCTATAACAAACCTTCATAACACACTTTTCATCTCATGGTTTTTTCATCATAGTGACATTTCATCACTTTGAGCATTTTCATCACTAGATTTCTCATCACTTGGAGGTTTTTAAAATTTAAGTCCTGTAATGTTTGCTAACATTAAGTTAAGATAAAATGAAATTATTTGGAGAAATTTGTTTAGATTTTTAAATAAAAAAATAAATTAATCAAAAAAATTTTTTTTTTTTTAAATATTTGAAAAAGTGCTTGATATTCACTTTATAGATTTAATAATCTTTCATAAAAATAACCCCAAAATTGTCAAAAATTTAACGTAATAAAAACATAATTACATGATATTATTACATGAATAAATGTAATTTTTTTCTTTGGGGTGATGAAAGTTATCAATGTCAGGGTAATGAATTTTCCACGTGATGAAAAGTCTAGTGATGAATACAACGTGATGAATAGTTGGATGATGAATCGTTAATTGATGAGAGGTCGGTAACCCCCCCACAACACACACATCTATGCATATGTATACAAATATAGTTTAGTAAAAAAATATATATATAATGTAAACACTGATACAAGGACCTTCACAAGTTTGAATATTGAAAAATAATGCCTTTAAAAAATAGATGTTCTTGTGAGTCAATGGTTAAAAACATTGTCTTTTATTATTAAGATCGCAGGTTCAAGTTGGATGAGTTGCACTGATCTTTATAAGAATGAAATTGATCTATATGCTAGTTTCCAAACTATTTATTGGCATTATTTTAAAATAAATATGTTTTTGCTAATACACACAAAAATATATATATATATATATATATATATATATATATAGGGTTTCTGAAAAAAAAAGGAATTCATCAATGTAAAAAAATGTACTCCCAATATTTATGAACATACAGTAAAATGGAATAGCTTCAAATTTATATTTCTGAGTATTTTTAGACACCCTCTGTGTGTATGTGTGTGTGTGTGTGTAAACACACACACTTAGGCAGAATATCATTACAGACACTTTTCATTAAAAAGAATTTTTTCAAGAAAAAATTTAAATTCTTTTTAATGAAACCTGTCTAAATCTATATACACATACATATATACACACATATATAAATATATGCTGACATGCACACATGGGTTTGTGTGTGTGTTTTTTTTTTTTTTTTTTTTTTATCTTCACTTCTACCCTCCCTGCTTCACTATTTTTTAATCTTAGTTTTGGTATTTTCTTAGAAGATAATCTATGACTAGATTGCCTCCATCTTGTGAAAATTACAGAAACTCTCAATTTTCTGGATATTAGCCTTAAAGTCTTCATAACCCATAATCTCCTTAACAGATAATTTAAAATTAAACACAACCAAATCTCCCCCTTTCTTTCTTCCAATTTTATTTATTAAAACCAAATTACACGCTATGTCCAGTTGGATACACAAATTGTAACTTGGATTTTTGCTCAATTTTTCTTATTTAAAAGAAATGTATCTAAGATTTATTATTATTATTATTATTTATATAAATCATATCTTAAAAGAATTATTCTAAAATATGTTTGAATATAAAAAAAATTTAATGATTATTTTTAAATTCATTTTTTAAGAAAATAAAATATTTGAAAAAAATTATTAAATGAATAAAGAGGGAAGTAACTCTTGATGTTTTCATTTCTTCCTTATTTTTGTTTGTTGAAATGATCAACGTATAATTTGAAATTGACTAATTAATAAAAAAAATGCTAATAATTTCACTTTTATACTAAAATTCTTGAAAGAATTATTCTAAAATATGTTTGAAGAAATTGTTTTAAATTGTTTATTTTATTTTTTTAAGAAAAAAATGATTTGAAAAAAAAAAGAAAATGAATTAAATAAATGGGGAAGTAACTCTTTATGTTTTAATCCCTTGTTTTGTTGAAATAAAATTGTTATCTGAAATTGACTAATATACTAAAAAATACTAATAATTTCACTTCTGTACTAAAATTCTATTAACTAGTTCTATTATTATTCTAAAATACTAATAAGATTATAGCAATAAAAATATCATTTGGACATTTTGGATCTAATGTTCTTTATTCAAATATGTTTGTTATGGATATTAAAAAGGGAACACTAAATATGCTTTTGTAGAATTTTTTATTTTTTCACATAAGAAATAAGAAACCTAAAAAAAAGGTTTGTAACCAAACTATTTAATTACATGCAAAAATTAAAACAATTAAAAAAAAAAGAGAGAGAGGGAGAGAGAAAAAAAGGGTTCAGCAGGGTTAAAGCTTAAAAGTTAAGTTATTAGACTGTCCCAAAAGTTCAAGTAAACACTTCAAGAATTTTTTGATTCAAAGCTGACTTAATGGTATTTTCAACAAATCTGAGAGCTTTCAGATCGATGGCAGAAAGTCTCGCAAAATGATGGTCTTTATTTTGTGGAATAGTTTTTTTTATTTTTGCTTTGATTGTGAAATTTACAAATTTTGGGGACAAACTATTTGGGAGGAGGGTAGTATATAACTCTTTGACCAGTTAATAAGTGAGAAAATTTCCATCGAAAATAAACTATAAAAAAAAAGTGGCTATGCTTACAATGCCCACTCCTTTGACTTGTTTGATTGCAAGACTAAATAAAGGTTTATGGGTTATTAGCTCTCACAAACTGCTTCCGGCTCTCGTGGACCATCCTCTGTCATTTTTTAATATTTAGGAAGCTCGTGATACATCAGAACCAAAATTCATTAAACTCAACAGGTGTATTTGCCTCAACTATTTTATTGTGGATCCATTCAATTTTTCTAATTCTTTGTCTGGTGTAATGTGTCAAAAATATATATTGTAACATTATATATATTATATTTACTTGGTAAACACTAACCCAAGTTGGGCACAAGGCCATTTTTACGTGCTCTTACCTTGGTTTTTTACATTTGGTGTTAATCTTCACCTAGATGAGGTGCTCTCCCAAGTTAACGAGCTTCATCTGCCTGAGGCAACCAAAGGTGAATGCAATGGTTTTGACTGGGATTTGAACTCACGTACTACGATTCCAGAGCCCAAGCTTTTACCAATGCTTCAACTTTGCTGCTATTAAATGTTACTAAATGTGTGATTAAATGAACATCTTAAAAGTTGACAAACTTTTTCTGTTCGTTTAAAAATGAAGAAAAATCGTTGAAAATAATTGTAATTCCTAAAGACTGAAATAAAAAAATATTGAAGCTGATTTGCCTTGAAAAGATTCATAATTTTTTTTATCTAAAAAGCTTTTTTCTTCACAAAGGTTGGATGAAAACTTAACCTCAATTCAGGTAGGAAATAGTTAATAATGAAATCTTTTGTAAAATAAAAATCCTGATTGTAAAGTGTTATGGAATAGAAAAAGAAGAAGGGAATGAGAAAAGAGAGGACAAAGAAGTATAATTAAACAGAGAAAGAATGGAGAAAAAGAAGAGAAAGATTGCTACTAAGAGAAAAAGAATTTAAAAAATAATACAATTAAGTCGTTTCCTTCTGAAGCAATCTAAATGATTGTACAATTAAATGAAGCTCTGAAAAAAGAATTTCCACTTGTAGAAAGAGTAAACACGTCTCAAAGCAGCTCCGTGTTCTGACTGCTTGCAAGTAATTCAGCACAATAGAAATAATAGCTAATTTGCCAGAGAGAGAAAAGAAGTTCATAAAAATTCTATCATTCACTTTAGGGTTGGGGTTTGGAGGGTGAACTTCTAATTTGATGATAGACTGAATGACCAACCTGTTGATCCAGATATATAAGTGCTTTGGGTTTGAGAGTAGAGCGTGTGGAAGAATGTTAAAATGTTAAAAGAAATTTTATCATGAATTCCAATAAAATCTTTTCTTAAAAACTGAACCAAAAAAGAAATAAATGAACAATGGAATATTGACTTGGTACTTTTCCTCTTTTCTTTTAATTTCTTTGCTCCGTTTCCAATATATTTTCAAACCCAAGTTAGGCATAAGGCCATTTTCACATGCCCATTATTAGCCTGGGCTTTTGTAATCAGTGTTACCCTTCACCTAGATGAGTTACTCTCACAAGTTAATGAGCCCCATCAGCCTGGGGCAACTTATGGTAAATGCAATGGTTTTCACTAAGATTTGAACTACGACGATTCCAGAACCCAAACTTTTATCAATACCCAACTTCACACTGGTTGATATTATATTTACTTGGTGAGCAGTACCAACCAAGTTTGGCACAAGGCCAGTTTTAAGGTTAATGCAATGGTTTTGACTGGGATTTGAACTTGCGTAATACGATTCCAAAACCCAAACTTTTACCAATGCTCCACCTTTGCTGCCCAAAGTTTTAAAGTATATATAACATTGATGCATCCTGAAATATAATTTTAAAAAATATTTTATAAAAACAATTATAAATTTATGTTCTTTAAAAGAATAAATAAAGCTCTCTTTACAATTGACATTATTTTCTCTCTTTCTTTCTTACAATATTTTTCACTTTTCATTTTTGTCAATTTTATTCTTCTTCCTTCTAACTCCTTCTTTTTCTTTCATTATTTTCTTTTTTTATTTCTTTTTCTTTCATTATTTTCTTTTTATGTTTTACTTCTTATTCATTTTCTTCAAACTTCTTTTTCCCCCCATTTTTATTCTTTCATTTTCTTCCTTTAAAAATTTTTTATCATTTTTCTATTCTCCATTTTCTTTCCTGAGATTCTTCTTCCTCTTTTTTTTATTTTTTCTTCTTTCTTTTTATTATTTTTTTTTCTTTTTCTTTTTTCTTTTTCTTTCTTTTTCCTTTTTATTATTATTTTCTTCTTTTTTATCATTTTTTCTTCTTTCTTTTTATTATTTTTTCGTTCTTTTTATTATTTTTTTCTTTTTTTTTCTTTTTCTTTCTTTTTTCTTTTTATTATTATTTTCTTCTTTTTTATCATTTTTTTTCGTTCTTTTTATTATTTTTTTCGTTCTTTTTATTATTTTTTCTTTTAATTATTTTTTTTTTCTTTCTCTTTATCATTTTTTCTTCTTTCTTTTTATTATTATTTTCTTCTTTTTTATCATTTTTTTTTCGTTCTTTTTATTATTTTTTTCGTTCTTTTTATTATTTTTTTCGTTCTTTTTATTATTTTTTCTTTTAATTATTTTTTTCTTCTTTCTCTTAATCATTTTTTCTTCTTTCTTTTTATTATTTTTTTCGTTCTTTTTATTATTTTTTTCTTCTTTCTTTTTCTTCTTTCTTTTTCTTCTTTCTTTGCATTGTTCTGTCCTTTTATATATATATATATATATATATATATATATATTCAGAGTGTGTAATAATTCAATTTTTATTTTCCAGTGAAGATGTACAAGTGTGACTCAATGGCAGACACCTGTGGTCTGTGCCTGACAATGGATGAAATATACAACTGTGGTTGGTGTGAAAATAAATGCAGCATTCAATCTCAGTGCGATTCTCCCTTTAAATGGTTCCCAAATACAGAGATTTGCCGTGGAGTAAGAATAACAAATGTGAGTATAGACTCTTCACCTTTCATTCCTTCTCTGCACAGAATCGGTGACGCTTAACTGTACTTGGGCAATCATCATCATAGGGTATCGCACAGTGATGTGTGTAGTGTAACAATTGATTTCCTCGAAAGGAGTAGCAGGGGTATCACATGCAGGTTTGTTACTTGCCCTTGTACAGTACCTAATATACTTAAATGGTCACCAATCTAACTACTGACCAGGCTCGACATTGCTTAACTTCGGTGATCTTACGGGAACCGGTGTATCTAACACGAATTGACCGTATCGATACAGTACCTGGTATACTTAAATGGTCACCCATCTAACTACTGACCAGGCTCGACGTTGTTTAACTTCGGTGATCTTACGGGAACCTGTATCTCCAACGTGAATTGACCGTTTTGCTATTGATTTGTTTGTTTTGTGTTTAACGGCATATCAACCCTTTTAGGTCATTTTAATGCCGAGAACAATTACTTTTGATAAACGTAATTTTTGATACACACATAATTTTTTTTAATGACACAAGTTGCTCTATTTAGTCCATAGCTGGAGAGAATATGGGGATTCATACCTTTCCTACGGGTATTAGACGACGTGTCAACGTAGACGGAATAATTTGGATTTAAACCCACGTACTACAGTTCCGAATTCCGATTGCCTATTCACAATGTCTCGTCGACCGCCCCTTCATTATTATTATTATTGTTATTATTATTATTATTATTATTATTATTATTATCATTATAATTATTAATAATATTATTATTATTAGTAGTAGTAGTAGTAGATTATACTAGTTATTGGATCCCTATTTTTAGTATCATTATTGATACTATTATTGTATTTTTAAAGTTACTGTTATGATTGTAACTGTTATGATTAATACCATTAGTAGTATTACTATCATTAGGTCTATTTTTATTATCATTATTGAATACACACACCGGTCACGCGCAGAACATGCATAGCACTCGTGGTTTTCACTGGAGTCAGAGTAATAAAAAGTATCTCCGTGATGCTCCAACAGAATTCGCTTCAGGCAAAGACTGGTTTTTACTCTAATATGTTCAGGCGGGATCAGCAAAATCTAGATCTTTGAATACCTGGTGGTTCCTTTCGAATGCATAGTGATAGTGAGTATCGTCTGACACTTCAGCATCCCCTATCGTTGCGACTGCTACCTTTTGTAATCAGTATTTCCCTTTACCTAGATGAGTTACTCTCCCGAGTTAACGAACCTCATTTACCCGAGGCAGCTAAAGGTAAATGGTTTTGCCTAGGACTTTAACTCGTGTAATATGATTTCAAAGTCCAAACTTTTACCAATGTCCCACTCTCGCTGTCAATTGTTGTTGTGGCTATTAGTTGTAGTATTAGTAGGCGTAATACTGTTATTGATGTTTTTTCATCTTTTATTAAGCAAGGCTTTTATGACACCCAGTCCTCACTAAAGGGGATAATTTATTCGTTGTGTTCGTTGTTGTTTCCGTTGTTGTTGTTGCTTTTGTTGAGTAGATTCTGCAGAACCTGGTGTCAAGATGGTATGCGTCAGATGCATTAACTTGCAGCTGACTGAATGTATTCGCCATCTTCCTTATCACGAAGATTGAACAGCGCCTTTTAAATCGTATTAACCCTCCCTAAAATGATAAGCTTCAAAAACAGTTAAATCATGACTTTCTACCCGAGAAAAAAAAAGCAACAAAAAATACTGCGATAATTATTGTTTGCTGACGAAATCTAAGCTGGTAAGCAAGATATATTTTAACAACAAGGCGATTTATCTTGCGGCAACTCTAACAATACACTTAGGCTTATTTTGGTTATCTTTGTCTATGGGTAAACTAGAAAAAACTCAACTTCCCAACTTAAACCATTTTTGCTAATAGATGTATATTTTTTTAAGAAATGGATCTTGTATCAAAAACCATTTCACAGGAGTGGCGCGAAAGACTTTTCGTGTGGGTTGATTTGTCTTATGACAATTTCTATATAAATTATTATCTGGAGAAGTCTGCTTCGGACAACGGATAGACAGTCGGACTTTTGAATCTTAATAAACGAGTTCGAATCCTAATCATTTCATTTGCATTCATAATCAGACTGATACCCTTAGAAAAGGTATGATTCCCCACATTTCATGCAGCTAAGGATTAAATAGATAATATTATGTTATTAAAAAACTGTGTGGACAAAGAGAATGTTTATAAAAAATGATTGTTCACGTCATTAAATATCTAAAAAAGGTTGATAGGTGGTAAAGCAAAGAGAAACAAACATAATATCAAACCAAATAATAATTTGTAAAAAAATATTCAGTTTAGAAATATACATTGACAGATGATACATGTTTGAGTGGGAATAAAATGGATTAAATTTATTTGATTTACATACACA
>JAUZSX010326281.1:0-11333 GCA_034780655.1 Idiosepius hallami | reverse complement strand
TAGCAGCCTCGGGCAGATGGGGCTCGTTAGCTCAGGAAAGCAGTTCATCTAGGTGAAGGGTAACACCGAATATATAACGCCCGGGTAAGAGCACGTAAAAATGGCCTAGGGCCAAACTTGGGGGTGCTCACCAAGTAAATATCATATTATATATATAGTTTTATATTAATCTTAGTGATAAGGTTGCTTAAATTTATTGTTAGAGTGCTCAATATTAAGGATAGAGCGTGTATATTAGTTTCGGCCTGATAGAAGCCCAAGTGAGAAACTGGCAGTTGCCGACTCCTGTTGACTCTGTGTCTACACTTAACTGATATATATATATATATATAGAAAGTATTAGTTAAATGTAGACACAGTCAAGAGCCGTTGGCAACTGCCAATTTCTTGCCTACGCGATCATCAGGCAGAGAGTTCTATCTCTGATATTGAGCACTCTAACTATAAATCTAAGCAATCTTATCTCTTAGATCAATATATATATATATATTTGATGGAAGCCCTTAGTATGTTGCGAGGGCAGGTTGTCTTTTATGGTTAGGGGGATTGCAAGTGACATTCTGCAAGGTAGATGGGGGTGATGTTGCTAATTACAGCACTGATTTAGTATATATCTCTCATGATATATAGCCGTATATTTTACATGGTATATACCTGTATGGCTTACATGCGATGTCTACTAAAATGACCTATCCTAGCCTTCTCAACTGATTTAACCCCCCACATATGATGAATGGGCATTAAAAGAATATATTTTCCCCCAATCCGTGATAGATTATTCAAAGCAAAAGTTTAGAAATGATTTATTAGAAGCTGATTTTATACTTTGGGTTTCTCTCATAAATTCTGATGTAATTTGGGAAATGAATTTTCAAATGTGAATTATGGACAAAGGAATGAGAAGTTCTAAACCAAAAACGGATTCTGCCAAATCATCATTCAATAATGGAATTTTGGCAAAGAATGATTTAATACAAATTAAGATCTTTCAGAAAATGTCTTCAGAAATAAAGAGATTTTTTTTTTGTGTTTTAAAATACCTAGAACAATTTTGATAAACATTATTGTATAACAGCATATCAACCTTTTAGGTCATTTTAATGCCTAGAACAATTACTTTTGATAAACATTAATCTTGAATGGCATATCAACCCTCTTAGGTCATTTTAATGCCTAGAATAATTATTTTTGATAAATATTATTTTAGAATGTCATATCAACCTTTTTAGGTTATTTTAATACCTAGAACAACTACTTTTGATAAACATTATTTTAAACACACAATTTTTTTTTTAATAACTGAATTTGTACTATTTGATCAAAGCTGGATGGAAGATGAGGGTTCATTCCTTTCCCAAAGATATTAGTTGACATGTCAACATAAAGAGAACAATTTGAATTCAAACTCGCGTACTATGATTCCTATGTCTGACTGTCTATCCACTGGGCCACGTTGCTTTCCCCAAAAGAAATAGAAAAAACACAACTTGCACAAGGTTTTTTTTCTAAATTCTTTTTATTAACCAGAGGTAGTGACATAGCTAGAGTAAACGTCCCAAGGGTTGCTCCACTCAAATGTCACTCCATTCGGTCACCCTTGGCTGAATGCAATACATATGAAACAGATCAGGAAATCCTATGAAGAAACTGATGGAGCATCATCCTATATCATAAGATAACAATGATTCCACAAACCTGTCAATGAAACGAGACTCATCAATTCAATTAGAGTAACTCATCTAGGTGAAGGGCTACACTATTAATAAAAGCCCAGGGATATAATGAGCATAAAAAACTGGTCTGGTGCCTAACTTGGATTTGTGCTCAACCAAGTTGATATATACTTTTTTGAAATACTTGTACATCTACAGGGGTTGGACAAAATAATAGAAATACCTTGACATTTCAAAACTGCAATAGACTTGTCATTTTATTTCTTATTAATGTTATAAACTATCTAAACTAAAAAATAAATTTAAAAAATTAATTCAGGATAACAATTTTTAAGTTTTTAAAAGTTTGAAAAGCTCAATGATTCAAGTTTTTTAGTTAGGCTCAGTTTAGTTTAGTTTATTTTAATGAAGGATTATGAAATGACATTAGGTTAACAAAAGAAGTTCTTTGTGCTTTTAACTTTTAATTTCAGATTAACAAATCTCTCCTAAAAATAAAAATTGTTGTGGGATTTCTATGCTGCCAGGCCGTATGCCACTATTTATGTATTTTTTGTTTATATATTTGTTAACTTTTAATAGTGTTGCCTTTTTTCTTATATCTACACTGTATACAACACCACACTCGACACCACAACAAGTGGCGACCATAACAAAAACATTTATTAGAGTAAGGACCATCAGCATCAACACACTTTTGCCAACATAAAACAACTGTATATATGCCAGTTTCATAAAAAATATTGCATTCTCGTGGCCATGATGTTGCGGAAGGCATTTTTCTTATTGCTTAGATTGTTTTTTAAGCATTTCTTAGAGTATTGTAGATGAAGCAGAGTTTCATAGCCCAATTTGTTCAACTTCTGCATGGTCAATTTGAGCAAAATTATTATAAGAAAAACTTATCTCTATATTAAAACTTTCTTGTCCATCTAAATAGTTAAGCTTTTAAATAAGGTCTGAATTGTTTTTGGCTTCTGTTTGCTTGGCTTTGCCTCCTGTGGTCTGCCTCAGAGTATGAGACGAACAAAATGAACCGACCAAGGTTGCATCATGGAACTCACACGTTGGAGAAGCGAGCCCCCAACAATGAGAGAAGCCATAACACCCACGCTAAACAACAAGACAATTCAAGATGATATTTCTGTGGATAAAAGTCTCCTACTGAGCTTTTTGGCAAAGGTAGCTTGTTTTCTTTCTAAAGATTTTCAAATCAAAGATCTTCTCACAATTTGTCTTAAAGGATAAGAAAATGAAAAAATGGGAATTAACTAGCATACCCATGCTGCCAAAAATGTTGGCATAAAAATCTTAGTAATGTTATATAAAACATATTCATTCATATTGTATCGCACAGTGAGGTGTGTAGTGTAACAATTGGTTTTATTGAAAGAAGTAGCAGGGTCACCGTGTGCAGGGTTGTCACTTGCCCTAGCACGGTACCTGGTATTCTTAAATGGTCACCCATCTAATTACTGACCAGGTTTGACATTGCCTAACTTAGGTGATCTAACGCAAACCGCTGTCTCCAATGTGACTTGACCATACATATTGATTTGTATTAAAGAATGAAATAAAGATAATAAACAACATTTGAATGGCCTTAAAATAAACCTGAGAAAATAAATTTTAAAAAATAAACTTAATGACTTCAGTGTGTGACGCTATACAAAAAAAATTAAAAATAAACAAATATTCATCAGTCATTATTATAAAAGAAATTATAAAAAAGTTCCAAGCTTGTCAACTCATGAATTTCATATTCAATAATTCTAAATAGACTATATTTCTTAAGTTAGCACAAGTATACATTGGTAATCATTATAAGACAGGTGAATTATGAAAAAGCTCAAAGCGTGTCAACCGATGAATTTCAATGCCTTTAGACCAGTAAGGAATGAGGCAGCCATTTTCATGTTCAAAATGCACTTGGACATGAACATGTCATTGGCCAATCTAAAATTAAAAAAACAATTCCGAACTTAAAAAACCTGATTTGAATCTGGTGTAAGTCTAATATAAGTCTAATATGAGTCTAACCTAATTTAAGCCTGATATAAGTCTAACCTAATTTAAGCCTGATGTAAGTCTAACATAAGTCTAAACTGATGTAAGTCTAATATTCGTCTAAACTGATGTATATCTAATATAAGTCTAAACTAAGGTAAGTCTAATATAAGTCTAAACTGATGTAAGTCTAATATTAGTCTAAACTGATGTAAGTCTAATATTAGTCTAAACTGATGTAAGTCGAATATTCGTCAAAACTGACGTATGTCTAATATTAGTCTAAACTGACGTAAGTCTAATATTAGTCTAAACTGATGTAAGTCTAATATTAGTCTAAACTGATGTAAGTCTAATATTAGTCTAAACTGATGTAAGTCTAATATAAGTCTAAACGGAGGTAAGTCTAAAATAAGTCTAAACTGATGTAAGTCTAATATTAGTCTAAACTGATGTATATCTAATATAAGTCTAAACTGATGTATATCTAATATAAGTCTAAACTGATGTAAGTCTAATATAAATCTAAACTGATGTAAGTCTAATATTATTCTAAACTAATTTAAGCCTGATGTAAGTATAACCTGATTATAGTTGACTAAATGAAATAAAGAAAAAATTTGGACCCAGAATAAAATTATCAATAAAATTGTTTCATTTTCTAGGAGACTTTCTACTAAAACATCTTAATAAAACCTGAATAAAAAAAGAAAATCCGCATCCATAACAAAGTAGATATTATACTTTGACTTAATCTGATTACAAGATTTTATTTTCTCACATAAGAGGTTTATAGAGTCTAAAAGTCACCTTAAATAGCTGATTGCTGCAGTGTCAGATTAGAGAATTGATTTGTTTCGACTGATTTCAGGTGTCATGTGACAATCTAATCTGGTTTTAAGAGCAAAGAGAATCTTTGCTTCAGATAAGGAAGTTCTTCATCTGTCTACAACGAGAAGAAAACTTGACACAGAAAAGTTGGCTTTATGAAAAAAATTTTTTTCCACAGAGCCAATACAATTGAATATATTATCTCTCTCTCTCTCTCTCTCTCTCTCTCTCTCTCTCTCTCTCTCTTTCCGCTCTCTCCCTATTCTTTCTCGTTGTCTCCCTCTCTCCCCTCCCTTTCATACCGTTCCATTTCACCCCCACCCTTTTCTCCCATCCTGCTTCCTCTTCTACGCCGTTTACACAATCCAGACCCCGATTCCCACCCCTAAGCAAAGACCTACCCCGACAACAACAACAACAATCAAAGACCCTTGATTCTTCCACTTCCTGTCCTTCCCTGCCACCACCGACTCAAACTCCATACAGCCAAACTCCCATCGTCCCTTGCGTCTCATTCCCAAAGTTCTTTCCAGATAAGACAACTTCTGCTACGACAACTGAAAACTTTGAGTTTTTTTCTTTTTCTAGTTTATTCTCTCTCTCTCTCTCTGTTTCTCTCTCTCTCCTCCCCTAGAACTCTCTGTCTCTGTCTCTCTCTCTCCCTCCGTAGATCATCAGGCCGATGAACGCATAAGCTAGAAACTGGCAGTTGGCTACTCCTGTTGACTCCGTGTCTATACTTAACTCTATCACTGATATTGAGCACTCTAACTATAATTTAAGCAACCTTATCACTTAGAATAATATATATAGAGAGAGAGAGAAAGAGAGAGAGAAAGAGAGAGAGAAAGAGAGGGAGAAAAAGAGAGAGAGAGAGAGAGAGAGAGACAGACAGACAGACAGACAGACAGATAGATAGATAGATAGATAGATAGATAGATAGATAGATAGATAGATAGATAGATAGATAGATAGATAGATAGAAAGGCAAATTTCACTAAATATCAACGTTTTTTATGTGTGTAATTCCTTTACTGTAAACATCTTTGATATTTCGTATATTTCTTTGTATCGTCGGTTGGTAATTTATTTATAATTTCTTCTACTTTTCGACTGTGGATGAAGACCCGATCGCTTGCTGACCTTTTGAGTTCCAGGTGTGTTCAAGATGTTAAGTGGGAAGAAAATATTTGAAAGGTTACAAAGCGCCCGGCTCTTCGTCCAAAGTCACATGGAATCTCCAGAAATTATCCGACAAATAGAAGGGGATCTACATTCAGTGACGTGCTTAGCCACTAAACGGCCCCGTCGCAGAATGCACCTTGCGGCCCCTTTACCACAAAAAAAGGCAAGTTTCCCCTTCCCTCAACGTACTGGAGATTGCGACTATACAGTAGCGTTCATAAGGTAAGTGGCGTTGGAGACACCGGTTCCCGTCAGATCACCGAAGTTAAGCAACGTCGAATCTGGTCAGTAGTTAGATGGGTGACCATTTAAGAATACCAGGTACAGTATCGATTTGGTCAAGTCGCATTGGAGACACCGGTTCCTGTCAGATCACCGAAGTTAAGCAACGTCGAGCCTGATCAGTAGTTAGACGGGTGACCATTTAAGAATACCAGGTACTGTATCGATTTGTTCAAGTGGCATTGGAGACACCGGTTCCCGTCAGATCACCGAAGTTAAGCAATGTCGAGCCTGGTCAATAGTTAGATGGGTGACCATTTAAGAATACCAGGTAAGTCTTGCGCCGGGACGGGAAATACCCAGGTTAGTGTCTGGGGGCGCAGTTAAACCACTGGGTTGATGTACCCTTAGTCGTTGGTTAGACAGGCATCTATACATGCGGCTGGGGGCCGCTTGTGAAGTTCAAATTCCCATGAGACTTAACACTGAATTGTGTGTGTTTAGTGGTTGAGCCGGTTAAGCTTTAGAGGTCAGTATGCTGCCTTAGTCTTTGGTTAGACAGGCATCTATACATGCGTCTGCGGACCGCTTGTGAAGTTCAAATTGCCCTGAGACTCAACACTGAATCTTGTGTATTCAGTGGTTGAGTCGGCTAAACCTGCATGGGTCAGTATGCCGACATACACACACACACACACACACACACACATAAGTTAAGAAACTGTCCATCATTCTTTTTTAATGGCTATTAACTTTTTCTAAGAAGAAAGGAAAAAACTTTTTAGTGATTATTCTAATGTTCAATGATTACACTAGTCAACAAATGTTTCTTTGGCAGACCATCTAGGAGTGTTTTCTGGGGTTTTGTAGGTCGCTGATTACGAATATAACATCGGTTTTGTCAGATTGACTCTAGTTTTTATTAACTAGTAATTACTAGTTAAATAAAAACATTTTTTTTTTCATTTTTGATTTTGAATTCATATGAGTTTTTTTACATTTAGATAAACTTCGTTAAATTACAGGTGTGCAATAGTTAAGGAACGCGTATATTTAATGCTAATTTTAGCAATTTTAATAAGGATTTATCAAAATCGACAGTTTCTTAACTTATGGACGCTATTGTACATACACACATATACAAATATATATATATGTGTACTTAGGCAGCAAATCGTTATTAAGACAAAATACATTGAATTCAATGAAGCTTATTGGAACCCTGACCTCCAACATAAGATGGAAGGTCAAAAGGATCGAAGGGATCCTACAAAGTATATTAAAGGTAAAAAATTCCATTGAATTTAATGTATTTTGTCTTAATAATAATTTGCTGCCTAAATACACACACACACATATATATATATATTGTCTTGTGAGCCATTTTCATTGGTCCTTAAAAAAATAAAGTTATTTAATTTAGAACAGTAACAGATCCAAAGGGTATTGCGACAGCAGCAGTAGCAATAGTAATCCAACTGCATCATAGTATCCGTAGTAACAGCAATATCAACAATCAGGTTTATGTAGTTCAAAATTAATATCTAAAGTGATAATTTGCTCTATGAGGCTTCATATAATAAGGTTAAATATGTCCTAGCTCTTATGTGATTGGTTATCTTCCATTTTCCTTATATATATATTGTATCTGTCCAATCTCTCTGACCATATCCTATATTTATTTGACCACAATTTATTCAACATATATATATATATATATATATACATACATACATACATACATAGTCTCGCAAAAGTTCACAATGGTGCAATTAAACCACTGGGTTGATGCAGTGAGTCTTTGGTTAGACAGGCATCTATACATACAGCTTGTGAAGTTCATATTCCCATGAAACTCAACCCTGTATCCTGTGTTCAGTGGTTGTGCCACCTAAGCCTGCAGAGGTCAGTGTGCAAACACACACCCAAAAGTTTACAATTCACAGTTAAAACTGTTTTGCAATTTTTTTTTTTCCAAAGTGTTGCAATTTTCTTTGATGTCTTGAAACATCATTTAAAGGGCTTTAATACTTGAATTTTTGTTTAGTTTTAATCATTTGCTTGTCATGCATTTACATTATTAGTTTATGTTTATGATTAAAATTTTGTTTTCTTTTCTTTTCTTTTTTTCTTACAGGATTCGGCAAATATATGACCGAGTATCTAAAGATGATATTCTAAAGGAAGATTTATTAAAAAATCTTGCTTATGCAGCTGAAGTATTAGAGGCAGTGTACATAGATGAAACAAAGTAAGTGCTTATTCAATTTGATCGTCAAAAACAAATTCCATAAAGTTTAACTGTTTTTTATTTTTATTGTATTTTTAAAAAAATATTGTTTTTTTTTTTAATTCATGCAAATGTGACAAATTTTACAAGAAATAATAGCTTTATTATTTTTCAGTTTGGTAAAACTATTTTGGTAGGTTATTGTGTAAAATGGAGAATATTTTATTATATGTGTATTGAAAAAAGAACCAGTATACTTACACACACGCATGCACACACATATATATATAATTTTCATTTTGTTATAGAATGAATAAAGCCTTTAGTTTATGAACAAATTATGTGGAAAAATATTTTTTTCCAATTTTGAAAATTCAAAATTTTAACTTAGCAATTTATTTGAAATGAAATAAATCAATATATATTTTTTGATAACTTATATTTTTATCTTGTTAAATCAATTTTTCTATGTACTTTTGTCATATAATGATCCATTTGATACTTCCCTGCACACAGATCTATTACTGGAAGTTCTACACATGATATCTATCCACACGAATAAAAATATTACCTTTAACACATAATACCTATCCATGTATCTTTATACATGATATCCCTACACTTCATATACTTCTACACTTCATATACTTCTACACTTCATATACTTCTACACTTCATATACTTCTACACTTCATATATTTCTACATATGATATACTTCTACACAGGATATATTTCTACACATGGCATACTTCTACACATGATACACTTCTACACATGATACCTCTACACTTGATATCCTCCTACACCTACTTTTATGTATAGTGGATTTATTAAAAATATCTTTCTCAACTTTATTTCAAAGCGTACGTTTATTTGTTTTAGAAACTATTTAATAACTAAATGTGGTTGTTTTCCTTATAAAATTATGTATTTCTATGATCTACTAAAAGTAATAAAAATATATGTTTGTAATATTTGAAGCTGAAATGATATCACTTTTTTAAAGATATTTTAGTTGTATCATTAAGTCCTTAATTGTTTAGCATTTTTTCCTTTTCTTCTTTTGCCTTTACAATGTCTCTATGAAACTAAGAACAGTTTTATTGTCTTTAAATCATTAAAGAAACTATTTTTTGTTGATTTTTGTGTGTTGAATGTTAAGAAATGTTCACAAGTTATACAAAAACTTATTTAATGTTACTTTTCATTACTGGACGACTGTTAACAAATGAACTTAACTGTTTTAATACAACTATGAAGATGAGGACAACTCTCAGCAAAAAAAAAAATGATAAAAATTAATAAACAGGTTTGTTGTTTAATTTAAAAAAAATTAAGTTTTCATATCTTTAACAAATAGTTTAATAGAAATTTTTGTGTCGTATGAAGTAAAGGAAATTCACTGGGAATTATTTATAACTCACAAGAGAATGAGCAAACTATAAAATCATTTTTTGTGGCCTTAAGCTTTTCTTGGAACAAATATCTAAATTATTTGTATGTTGATTTTGGTTGGTTTGTTTTGTTTATTTAACCAGCATATCGGCTTTCATTGGGTCATTTAATGCTGTGAACTGATTTTATTTGTTTAATTTGGGTTGTTCATAACTTTGTAGCTTTTTTTAGTTCTTCTTTTAAATTTATTTTTTGTGAGTGGTTGTTGAAGAAAATTACTTAAAAAGTAATAAAAATTATCAAAAAGATTTTTGTCATATTTAAAAACTCTTCTTTCTCGAACTAGAATTCAAAAATAGGACAGACATTTCGATTAGTATCGTTTAAAAATCCCTAAATTCTGCAATATCATTCAGTAATTTTTGGCTGCTAAGGTGCAGCATTGGTAAAAATGCTAGGACTCAAGACTTGTATTACTCAAGTTCAAGTCCATGCCAAAACAACTGCATTTACCTTTCGTTGCTTCAGATTACCTTAGTGGAATAACCTATCTTGTTGAAGGGCAACACTGATGACAAGAAGGATATATTGAGCACCTAAAAATGGCGTTGTGTCTAACTTGGGTTGGTGTTCAACCAAGTAAATATACATTCTCAATAAATAATTTTCATCTACTCCTGAGTTGCAAATTATGCCGCTGGTATGTAATATTTAGCCGTCTGTATACAAACCTGTCTGAATACATGCTTGTACGAATACAAGCCTGTCTGTATACAAGCTATCTTTATAACAAGTCTTTTCTAGCTAGGATTTTAACCAGACTGAAAAAAAGATCATTTCAAGCCTGTACCAGCATCCATACCATTTGTAGACTAAAGAAATTGAAATTTTTTATTCCTATAAATATTCACTAGATATTGCTCAATTGATTTCTGGTTAAGAGAATAAGAAGCTATGGCTAAGTTTTTTAATATAACAATGACTGCAGACATATAATTAGATTTTTAGAGTGCTTAACTAAATGAAATTTAGGAGCTAATGCAAGATATAGATATATAAGTATATATATATCTTGGTTTCCTGAAGTGCCTTTTAATGAGAATTCTGGGAGAGATCAAGCCTATTTTTGAATGGTAAAAAATGACTCTTTGATGTATCCCAATCAAAAATTACCTTCTGTCTAATTACAGGTGATTGTATCAAGGATATATAGTTAGATTTCCACACAAGATGGAAATTGAAGTGGGTTAAAAGGGGGAAAAAATAAAAGGGAGAAAAAAAAATCTATTTTTATCAAAATACTCCAAAACTTGAATGAAAATACTGATGAATGGAATATCATCAAATGATTTTTTTTTAATTAGGGAAGAATCAATGATGAAATAGAATTTTTTTTTTAATTAATAAATAAATAAATAAAAACAGATCCCCACAAAAATTTTTAATTAATGCTTTCTAATAATTAACCAAGTTACTTGATATAGAAATTAGTTCCTAAGATTCACCATGTTCATTATCAATTCTTTCATTCTATTCACGCACACACACACACACACACACACACACACACACACACATATATATATTGTGTGTATTTATATTTTTTAAATATGTGTGATTGTGTATGTGGGTATCTTTTTTTGTGTGTGTTTGCATATATGTATGTGTTTTTGTATATTTGTATGTGTGTATAGGAATATTTTTTTTATGTGTGTATATGTTATATTTGTGCATATATGTGTATATATATATATATATATGTGTGTGTGTGTGTGTGCGAGTTTGTGTT
>JAUZSX010326270.1:0-11334 GCA_034780655.1 Idiosepius hallami | reverse complement strand
TGGCACAAGGCCATTTTTACGTGCTCTTACCTGGGCTTTATATATTCGGTGTTACCTTCACCTAGATGAACTGCTCTACCAAGCTAACGAGCCCCATCTGCCCGGGGCAGCTAAAGTGAAAGTAATGGTTTTGACTGGGATTTAAACTCGCGTAACACGATCTCAAAACCTGAGCTTCTACCAATGGAATCGTATTATATGAGTTCAATTTCAAGTCCAAACCATTTTCTTCACTTTCTGCTTAATCCGACGGATGGACACCGATTCCAAAAACCCGGGTAGATGAAGATAGTCTACGTAACTCATCTAGGTGAAGGGCAACCACGATTTTTCAAAAACTTTTGTAATCAGTTTTATCTTTTACCTAGAGGAGTTACTTTCCTTGAGATCACGAATGTCATCTATCCAAATTTTTGAATGCTGGTGCCATCTCCAAGGCTAAGGGTCTATCCTTTTACCACCTCTGGAGTCTCTAGACTGACCGTGATGTAGCAATTGGTCTCTTAGTATTAGATTAACAGGCACGCGCACGGGAAGGCTTTGCCCAATTCCTTCGGAAGAGTTAACGGCTGGTTCGGACATTCCCCACAGGGAGTGGGTGACACTTAACCGTACTCGGGCCAAGGTGGCGAAAACGAGAGACAATCTCAAGAGGTGGAAGTTCGTTCGGGACGCAGTTTGCCCATGTGGCGCTGCCGAGCAGACCATCGCTCACCTGCTCAGGAACTGCTCACTTAGCGTGCCTAGCTCTGACGTGGACTTGAGGAATGCGACAATTACCGCCCACCGCTACCTCTCTAGATGGAGCGGCTCGATATGATGATGATCTATCCAGATTTCGGAATCAGTGTTATCGTTACACCTAGATGAAATACTATCGTGAGTTAATGAGCCTTATCTGCCCGAAGCAGTAGAAAATAAATGTCATTGTTTTGATTAGGATTTAATCTCGTATAAGAAGATTCAAGAGTCCAAGCTTCTACCACTGGCCTTCTTCATTGAGTTGACGGGTGTCATCTACATGTCTCTTTGAAATCAATGTTATCTTTATACGTAGATGAGTTACTCTCCCGAGTTAACGAGCCTTATCTGCTTGAGGCTGCACAAAGTTAATATAGTGTAAAGTTACGAAGTTGTTGATAGTTGTTATTTGTTGCTCACCTGTGAGTGTGCGTCGTATCGTTTCCGGGCCGATCTCACACTCCCCCCGATGGACGGGCGTACTTGGCTGGCAGGGGTCGAACTGGATATCTGAAAAGGACTACTTACAATTTAAATGTTCGTTCGTTGTTCTGAGCCCTTTCAGACTCCAGGAGAGGGCTTCTCCCTGCGGTCCATCTCCATGTTGCCTCCAAAGTTGTTAGCTAGTATCAAGATGATTTACAACACGAAGACGGACATTTTTGATAAACCATTTATTGACCAAGTGCACTCTTTAAGACTTTTAGCCCAACTCTCAATTCAGACGTGGCGATGGTGTCTTATATACTCAGTATGACGCCAACTGACGACACCGACAGACACATCGCCACGCCCATATTGCTACAATGGTTTCGAGTTGAGCTCGTATAATACTAATAATAATTCCAGGGTCCAAGCTTCCACCACTCCTGCAACTTTTCAGCCTAAGGAAGCAGGGAAGATTATGACTAGATTGCTAAATGAAAATTTCCAAACTAAAATAAAGAAATGATATGTAGGGAATGCTTAACAGATTTGGAAACGAGGTGGGGAACCCGGCTGAACTGTCCATATTTACGAATTGTGCACCTGCGTTTTTCGTACGATCTGACTGTGATGATTGCTTTTAGCTAATTTTAAATCACTGGCGTTGACATAAACAAGGAAGAATGTGTTTTTGCTGCTGTTGTTTAGTGTTTGGTTGGCACGGTTTACATAGAGTGCTTGCTAGGACTGGAGCGGGAGTAAGCAAGGCAGGGACAAGGGAGGGAAGTATATGGGGAAATCAGGGGAGTGAGGCTTATGGAGGGGGGCGTTGATGATGATACTGAGACTGAGACGGAATAAGCAAAGGGCCTTTATGACATTGATAATGGAGGGAGTGATTATCGTGGTGGTGGTTTATTGTCGATGGCGGGTTAGTGAAAGGTGAGAAGCTTACGATAATGATGATAAAGGAGAATGAAGAAGAAAAAGAAGAAGAAGAAGAAGAAGAAGAGGAGGAAGAAGAAGAGGAAGAAGAAGAAGAAGAAGAAGAAGAAGAAAAGGGGGAAGAGAAAGAAGAAGAGCAAGAGTTGTGAGTGTTGAGTAAGGCTGTAGAGATTCATCAGGGGTCCAAAGGCGGGGCGTGGAGAAGAGAAGACAAAAGATACATGAAAATGATGTATTGAAGGAGAGAGACAATGAAGGAGAATGTTGAGGTTTGGATAGAGATAGATTGTTTGTATCAAAGAAAGAAAGAAAGAAAGAAAGAAAGAAAGAAAGAAAGAAAGAAAGAAAGAAAGAAAGAAAGAAAGAAGGGAAGAAAGAAGGGAATAAAAGAAGGAAGAAAGAAAGAAGGGAAGAAAGGAAAGAAGAAAGAAAGAAAGAAAGAAAGAAAGAAGGGAAGGATGTAAGAAAGAAAGAAAGAAAGAAAGAAAGGAAGGAGGGAATAAAGAAGGGAAGAAAGAAGGGAAGAAAGAAAGAAAGAAAGAAAAGAACAGAAAGAAAGAAAGAAAGAAAAGAAAGAAAGAAAATAAAGAAAGAAAGAAAGATAAAAGAAAGGAAAAAGAAAGAAATGAAGAAAGAAAGAAAGAAAGAAAAAGAAAGAAAGAAAAAAGAAAGAAAATCAGGAAGGAAAGAAAAAAGAGAGAGAGAAAGAAAAGAAAAGAAAAGAATGAAAGAAAGAAAAGAAAAAAGAGAGAAAAGATTAGACAGAAAGGAAAAACAAAGAACAAAAGAACAAATTAACAGATTCAGAAAAAAAGTAAGAAAAAAAAATGTTAATTAAAAAAAAAAGGAAGGAAAAAAGAAATAAAGAACGAAGGAAGGAAAGGAGAAAAGGAGTGAGGAAGAAAAAAAATGAAAGAAGGGAGGAAGAAAGAAGGGATGGAAAGAAGGAAAAAGGCAACAAGCTGAGTGATGAACGAGGCAGACAAAAGAAAAAAGAAAAAGGAATAAAAGAAAAGAAGAAAGAAAACATTTAAAATCCAAAAGGCCAGAAAAAAGAGAAAGAAAAAAAAAGAAATAAAAAAAGGAAAAAGAAAAGAAGAAAGGAAGATTAGATGAAGGGAAGTAATTAGGATTAGAAGAAAGAGAGATAGAAAGAAAGAAAGAAGGAAAAAAAGAAATTAGGCAAGAAGAAAAAAAGAAAGAAAGAAAAAAAGGAAGAAAGAAACAAAGAAAGAGAGAAAAAAGAAAGGAAGAAAGGAAGGAAGGAAGAAATTAATCAATGAAAAAAAGAGAGATAGAAAGAAAGAAAAAAATTAAGCAAAGAAGAAAAAAAAAGAAAGAAAGCGAGAAAGAGAGAAAAAAAGAAAGGAAAAAATAAATAAAGAAAGGAAGAAAGAAAGGAAGAAATAAATAAATAAAGAAGGAAAGAAAGAAAGAAAGGAAGCAAGAGAGAAAAAATTGAAGAAATAAAGAAAGAAATGAAAAAGAAAGGGATAAAGAAAGAAAGGAAGAAAGATAGAAACAAAGAAAGAAAGGAAGAAAGAAAGAAAGAATGGAAGAAATAAATAAAGAAAGAAAGAAAGAAAGAAAAACCAGGTCGTAAAAAAGAATCTAGAGAAATAAAAAGCGTCACGAAAATCTGAAAAACAAAAGAAAAACCCAAGAAGTTAAAAGAACGAAAGGACGTAAGAAAGAAAGAAAGAAAGAAAGAACGAAAGGAAGAAAGTAATGGTGGAATGAAAGAAAGAAAAGAAATGCCAAGATTTTAGACATTCTTATTAGAATCACAAAGATCTTCATTAAAAATTTATTGACGTGCAAATCACAGAAGGGTGTATTAATGAAGCTTTCTCTGCAGCTTTGAAATGTGTAAATCATTCCTAAGAAAATAGTTTAAAACAAAAAGAACGGAAAACATCGTTTTTTTGTTCATTTGTTTATATTTAGTTTAGTTTTTACTTTTCAGGATTAAAAAAAAACAAAAATAAAAAAAACATGTGTCCCAAAAATAATTAAAAAAAAATAACGCTGTTACATTTTAGGGGTGGATATCGCGACAATTGTAATGGAGAACAAAAATAAAACTGAAAAAGTTAAAGTTCTTACTGCTTGATGTTTTTGTTTGTTTTGTGTTTAACGGTATTCATCAACCTTTACACCCAGTGGTGCATTGGGCAGCAATATACGCCTTGCTAAAATAAGGATATAACACTATCTATCAGACAGTGACATAGCATCCGTCCGCTTCGGTGGCACGTGCTGGCAGCCCCACTTTTTTTTTCAAAGGGGTAAAAAATATGAAAACATTAAAAAAAAAGTGCCGATTAATTGAATTTTAAAACTTTTTTTTTTAAATTTGAAATGGGGATGACTGCATTTGTATATGAATCCTGAAATAAAAATGAAAGTTATTTATATTATTGGCGGTCACTCGTGGTCGAGTATGACTGTCCTCCTTCTTGGTTCTGTGGACCGTTTTGGGAGGGCGCCTGTGCGTGATGTCTTTTTAACGTGGGGAAATTGAGGCACTTGCAGTCACCACACGGCTCCTTGGCAGTGGAAGACCTGGTTCTAATGGCATGGAGAGAACCACGACGACTGGAGGCCATCCTCTGATGCAGCCTTTATACGCCTTCAGTGCCGATGTGACACTCTGGACATCATCTGCTACATCCGCCGTTAAGTTCTTACACCATTTAACCAATAGCTAGAGGGAAGATAGGGCTTCATACCTTTCCCAAGGTTATTAGTTGACACGTTAACGTAGACAGAACAACCTGGATTCGAACCTGCGTAGTACGGTTCTGAAGTCCGATTGTCTATCCACTGGGCCACGTCGACTGCTAGGGGAAAATAGTCTTACGTTTGAAGGAGTATTAGCATTCATTTGCCTTTTTTCTCCCATTGTAAGTGGAGTTCACCGAACGAAAAATCTGTAGAGTTCAAGATTTCATGCTAGCAATTTCAATTTTTTTTAAAACATAACCCGTGACTTGATTCATGCTTTTCCCAAAGGTTTTGATCCAATAATGAATGCAAACCAGAAAGATTCGAACTCGCATTTTAAGATTCTTACCCCTTTACACCCTGAGTTAGCAAAATTAGCAACTAGTCACTCAGAGCCGTTTTATTAAAGAACCATATTAAGGCAAAAATATCGCTATTTCTTCTTTTGCCTACTGTTGTTAGGATAGATATATCAGCTTTTTAGGGTTTAAAGAGTTAACGTCGACTGCATATTTACCGTCTCCAGTTAGTTTTTTAGTAGTAATTGTAGTAGTTATAGTTTTGTTATTAATAATCTTATCCCCTTTAAGATGCAACACAATTTTTTTTTCTTGTTTCGGCCCATCCCATTTGTAAAAGTTTAAAATCAACTCAAAATCAAAACTGACGAAAGTAATGTCTAATTTAATAAAACCAAAAAGAACACGGATTGGTTTATTATAATATTTGAAAATTCATTCTAAAAATATTTTTTTTTAAATACATTTCAAATTTGTACGGTGCCATTTTTTTTACTCAAATCTATAAGAAAATTTAATCGAAAGATATTATATATTTTGAAACACACAAATTTTAAAAGCAAAAAAAAAATTTCTCAAAACTTTTAATTTCATCTTTATACAGTGAGAAATCAATAGTAAACAGCTTGTTTTGTGGGTTTGTTTTGTTGTTTTTTAGATTAAATAAAGTCGTAAAAATAAGGATTGGGAAAAACTTAAATCAGCGAAAATATTTCTAAAAGCATTTTAAGGGCATTGACCTTCAGGAGAAAAGGAATATGAAGACCTCAATGAAATTTTGTTTTTTTACATTTCAAACTGTTGACATCATATACTTCTAAAGTTAAGGTGATTTATCACAAACTTTTCCACCAATACAGTAATTTTTTTTAAATTTTGACTCTCTTAAACCAGTGCTTAGCCACTTAGTGGCCCCAATGCAGAATGCACCTTGCGGCCTCTTTACCCTGAAAAGCTAACTTAACCTCCTTAAAATACTGGAACCTTCGACTATATAGATTTACTTGGTGAGCAGCACCATTCAAGTTTGGTACAATGCCATGATAATATATATATTTGGTGAGCAACCCTAACCAAGTTTAAAACAGGGCCATTTAAGTTGAATGCAATGGTTTTGAGTGGGATTTGAACTCGCGTACTTACTACGAATCCAAAGCCCGAGCTTTTACCAATGCTCCACTTTCGACTATATATACCTAGAGAGAGTTAGACAGAAAGAGAGATGGATTTATAGATGTATATATTTCAAGTGTGATAATCATTTCCTATCCTAACAATTAATTATTTTGGTAATTTTTTGCATTGCAAAAGCTTTTCCGACCCTAGGGTGACTAATATAGTGAAATATAATACAGTGGAAATATTGAAGTATTTTTAAATGTAAAATTGATAAAAGAAAAAAAAATATATGTAAAAATAATTCATTACGAAAAATTACTAAAACGACGAATTTTCTTTTTTAAAAGTTTTTCTAGGATTTTCTAAAATGAAGATTGATTACGTTTTTAAAATCCCAATTTAAATTATTAAGTTCAATGGCTTCAGCAGAACACCAATAATTTTTCAAGCAGATTTTGTCGCAGTTGAGAAATAAAAACACGACAATATTACTCAAATTCTTATTCCCACGAAAAATAATTATATGATAAAAAAAAATGCTGATTTTAAGTAACGGTAGGTTCAATCCTTTAAACCATAAATAGCTGATATATCAGCCTGACAAAAGAAAGGCAAAAAAACACACCGATATTTTATTCCTAATATGTTCCTCTAATAGCCCTGAGTAACTACTTGATAAGTCAGGATCGAAAGGGTTAACACTTTTTTTAAAATATTATTTATGTAATTTTTTTATTGTAAAAAATGTTTTTTTTTTTTTTGTCATAAAATAATATGATGAAAAAATGCCGATCCTAGCCCTATAGAACCCGACTCATCAAAATTATCAAGTCCACATTCATAGCCGTTATATCCGAGGAACATATTAAATTCAAAACATTGGTGTGTCTTTTTTTGCCTAAGCTGTAAGTATCCAAAGCTATTTCCTTGCAGTCTTTCTCTAAGTTTGAAAACATACATCCTGTTCCCGAGCAGTTCAAATAATAATCCTCTTCTCCCACGGAAGTATATCCCCGTTGTGTTACAGTCGCGCCATGTTTTGACTCACTAAACCTCTGGCCTGCTTCAGTAGGAATTTAAAACTCTACCTCCAGACAATGTTTGCCTGGAGTCTTAGAGACTCAACGTATTTATCCACTGCATTATAGCTCCGGAAAAGTGACTAAGGTTTGATTTAAAATCTACTCAATAAAGATAAGGACAACAGCCCGCACAGGACCGGGCTTAGGGCCCCCGCAGACCCCACAACCGCGGGAGCGCAAGCTGTGTAGAGACTGCAAGGCTTCACAGATCTTTTGCAATGCAGAAATTACAAAAATAATTGATTAAGATTAGCTATAAAATCATTATTTTGCTTATATGTTGAGATATACATAATATTTTGTAGGTATGCAAGTTGCCTTTTTTATGTTAAAGGGGCCCCAAGGCACATTTTTCGTCGGGGCTGCCATCTGGCTAAGCACGAAACTGAGCCCGCAATAAAATTAGTACATCGGTTAAGAAATTTCATCTTAAAGATTTCCCAAATAAATACAAAACTCCTTTAATCGTAAACATTTTTAAAGAGCTATAGCTTTCTTTCTTCTATTTTATCCATGAATCAAAATCAATCGAATATTTTTATATCATCCTCAGGATTATGATAATTACATTTAACTAATGATTTATTTTTGCTAATGACGTGACAACTATGGTTTCCGTCTAGACATTTTAAATTACACTCGAATCTTTGAAATATGGTTTTAATGGTATGAGTTTATTTCGATATTTTGAAGAAACCGATGATTGTCGAATATCTGATTTGGAAATACAAATAAAATTACATATAAGCCATATTCGATAATTTATAATTCTAAAGAAAATATCTTCAGAAATATATCGAATTAGTTAATAATAGATTAATACTCTTACTAGCAGTAAGATATATTATATTTACTTGGTGAGCACCAACCCAAGTTTGGCATATGGCAATTTTTACGTACTCTTACCCGGGCTTTTTAAATTCGGTGTTACCCTTTAACATTAGATGAATTGCTCTCCCGAGTTAACGAGCCCCATCTGCTCGAGGCTGCTAAAGTGAAAGTAATGGTTTTGACTGGGATTTGAACTCGCGTAATATGATTTCAGAGACCGAGCTTTTACCAATGCTCCATCGTCGCTGCCGAAATATGTGATATGTAATATGTGATATATATATAGATATATATAGATATATATACCACATTATTATGCATTTTTTTTTTGGGGGGGGGTGATATCTTAAGATAAAAAATAATTTAAATTGCAATAAAGTTTAATTTTTTTAAATTTAATTTTTATTTTTTGCTTTTTCTTAGAATGAACCATCCGAACGTATTGGTCTTGTTGTGTCTCTAGGTACAGGTCGACCACCTACTGTGCCTATTAAATCTGTGGATATTTTCCGTCCGGACAGCTTGTTGGATGTTGCTCGGTGTGCAGCTGGGGTATCGACCCTAGGGAATCTCATCCTTAGTCAGGTAAATGGGTTTGAAATTAAAAACAATCTTTCTCTCTCTTTCTGACTACCTCTCTCTCTCTTCATTTCTTATTCTCTCTCTATATATATATTTCTCTCTTTTTCTCTTTCTTTCTTTTCTCTCTCTCTATATCATTTTTTCTCTCATTCTCTCATCGAAACGTTCCTGTGCACTATGTATGTATAGAAATTTCAGTTAACTAATAACAATAAATTTTATCATAAAATATTTAGACAATACAATTTTGACCAATAAAAAAAGATTTTATTTTTTACAGTACCACAGCTTTTCTTAAAGGAAATGCTGGAAATGTCCGCCATTAGCATCAAGGCATTATTTTTTTCTGCTGCGCACCAACTTTTTAGTATAATATTGAAAATTGTGAGAAAACCTAATTTGATTTTTTTTTCCCTCTTTTTTAAAATTTTTATTTTTTTTATTTTTAAAGGTGACCAACACAGATGATCGGCCAGTACTACAAGCAAGGTCGTGGTGTAGTATGTTAAAAGTGCCTTACTTTCGCTTCAATCCACAATTGTCTGAGGACATTCAACTCGACTGCCATGACAGCAAAGTCATCGTAAATATGTTGTGGGAGACACAGAGTTACATTGTGGCTAACAAAGCAAGGATCAAAACACTGGTAGACTTTCTCAAAAAGTGAACTTATTTATAACCCCACTTCCTAAAAAAAAGGTATTTGCACCCACATAAGGTAACTTACCGGTGATTAGAATCCTGGTGGAATTTCTAAAAAAATTAAACTTTTTGACAACAAAAAGAAAGGGTATTTGTCTATATTCATACCCTTGGAAGATAATTTACCGGTGATAAGGCAAAAACTTGTCTCCTCCTAAAAAAATGAATGTTCTCATGGTTGTTGCTTTCGTTGCAATCAAAATTTGAAATAGTTTTAAAATATTTAATTTTTTATTAATAGATATTTTTTTAGCATCCTAAAAAAAAAAATCTAACTCTAAACTGAACGCTCTTTAAAAAAAAACTCAAAGAAATAGGGGAAAAATATATATTCTTGATGAGAAGATATGCAGGAGAAAAAAACGTGTTAAAAATATTATAATCAATGAAAACAATAACAAGGATTAAAACATTTGTTGACTTTTTAAAAAATTGAATTTTCTTACACAAAAAATAAGGGTATTTCTCAATATTCACAGAAAGTAATTTACTGGTAATAAGACAAAAAAAAATCTTGTCTTTTTGTAAAATTTAAATGAATTAACTGGTTGATGTTTTTGTTGCAATTAAAATCATAAATAGCTTCAAAATATTTAAATTTTTTATTAACAAATATTTTTTCCCACACACACAAAAAAAAAAGATCCTAACCCTTGTACTGCTTATAAAAAATGAATGTTATAACTGGTTGATGTTTTTGTTGTAATTAAAATCATAAATAGTTTCAAGATATTTAAATTTTTTTTATTAATAAATATTTTTTCAGAATTCTAAACAAAAACAAAAATAAAATCCTAACCCTAAACCTAACTTTATTTTTTCGAAAAATGTTGTTAAACTCAAAGAATTGGGGGAAAATTTGTGTGTCTTAAAAATGTAATCAATGAAAATATTAACCACTAGAAGTTTGAGTTTTTAGGAAGGGACAAATTTTTGCATTATCACTAGTAAATGATCTTCTGTGGGTGTGAATATAGACAAATACCAAAAAAAGGGGGGGAAACAAATGCATAAACTAAAATTGAATGATAAATGTTAAAAAAAAGTCTATTTTCAACAAAACAAAAAAAAATCTCCTTGATTTTAGTTTGTTTTTAAGGTTTGTTTATGTTTGTTTTTTAAAGTTACAACCATTTTAATGTATTTTAAGAATTTTTTTGTAATAATTTATCAACAACTCTTTTTGATGGTATCTTGTTTTGGAAATAATCGTTAAAAATACTCTAAAAAATAATCTAAAATCTATAAGACCTTATGAAAATGACCAAGTTTTTAAAAATCTAACCAAAAACTAGTTAAAATTAATTATTATTTTTTTTTAATAATCAAACAAAATAACTACTTAATTTTTTTTATTTTTTGGTTTTTAGAAATAAAAAAACTAATGAAAAAGAATTCTTCAAAAATTTTATTTTTGTTTTTTTTAAAATCTAACCAAAAACTACTTAAAATGAATTTTAACAATTTGAGAGAAAAATGGAAATTTGTACTACAAATTTACTATTAAAATGAATTGTTAATTTTTTTTTACTTTTTAAAATTAACCTAACAAAAAACTAATGAAAATGAATTAATTTTTTTCTTTATTTTTCAGAAAAATTTAAAACATACTCCTTGAAATTATTTTTAAAAATGTTTTATTTTTCTATTCTTACAAATAATCTAACAAAAACTGATTTATCAAAGTATTTTTTTTTTTACTTTTAAAAATCTAACAAAAAACTAATTAAAAGGAATTATTGTGAAAAGTTTTGCATTAGATTTAAAAAAAAAAAAACAAGGGTTTCTTTATTTTATATTTTGGTTGTTTATAATAATTTTTTTTTTCAAATTTGTCAAAATTTTTAACTTTTCTTGTCAAATATAACTATTTGTATTCT
>JAUZSX010326260.1:0-11334 GCA_034780655.1 Idiosepius hallami | reverse complement strand
AGACTATACTTATTTTTGTCTAATTTGTACAGAAAAGTGATAAAAAAGTGGGGGATCAATTTACTATATAAAAACAAAAGGAAACTGAACCCCCGTTAACGTATTTTAATTTAATCTTAAAATACCACCACTTTATCTTTATACTTTCTAATTTCACTTTGTGTTTTCATAGTTTTTTTATCCATAAAATATTTGAGAATGTTGTTTAATGCTTGAAATCTTTTAAAATCATGAGTTGTGTCTAACTCTCTCACGGTAAGTATATTACTTTTAAGATCGTTATCCTTGCTACAATAACTACTAATACTATTATTGTTATTATTACCACTACTACAAAACATTTTATTACATGACACCACAGATGTTATAAGAATTTTCTTGTTATTAACAGCTTGAAAGCAAGTGTCCTTAAAACGTGTTCCACTTTTAGCCTCATTCTTGTTTTGGTTTTTTGGGGTCTGCCATTCCTTTCACAATTATAATTGTTGTCACATATGTCATTAATTCTTAGGCTCCTTAAGGCGTTAGCATTTTTTCCTCTTCTCTCATTCTTTTGCTTGTCCAACCGTGGTTACTGTCATTCTATCTTTTGACGATGTTTTTTTGTGTATATCTCTTGTCTTACTGGTAAAATTTATCCAATTATTGAGGCTAAATTCTGTGCTCCAATACTTTCTCTTTCGTTTCCCTGCTGTCTTTTGGAGTGCACTGTTTTCTATGGTGCCTGTCATTTCTTTGGTCCTGATTTATTCTAATGTTTTTTCCAGGCTTATGAGCCCAGCCAGTTTCGGGTACATTGTTGAATTTTCTATTCTGTGGTTTCTTTACATTCCTGGTTACTCTCTCGGTTATCATCATCATTATTTATGTATGGTCAAGTCGCGTTGAAGACCCCGGTTTCCGCTAGGTCACCTGAAGCAACATCGAATCTGGTCATTAGTTATATGGATGACTATTTAAGAATACCAGGTACTGTACTAGAGAAAGTAACAAATCTGCACGTGGTTCGCCTGCTACTCCTTTCGATGAAACCGATTGTTACACTACGCACACCACAGTGCGATAAGATATAAATTAATAAATCACACACACACATACACACACACATATATATATATTAGTAAAAATCGTGAGTGACGGGGTTATGGCTTCCAATGTATATATTATATTTACTTGGTGAGCACCAACTAAAGTTTGGCACAAGGCCATTTTAACTGCTCTTACTCTTTTATATTCGGTGTTACCCTTCACCTAGATGAGCTTCTCTCCCGAGTTAACGAGCCCCATCTACCCGAGGCAGCTAAAGTGAATACAATATTTTTGACTTGGTTTGAAATCGCGTAATACGATTCCATAGCCCGAGCTTTTACCAATGCTCCACCGTCGCTGCCCTCTACCAACGTATGTACATCATTACGTTAGCTATAACCACGTCAGTCACGATTTTCACTAATATACTTAGAGATAAAGAATTAATTTTTTGAGGGGAGTTAAGCATCTTTATTCTATCACACTTGTAACTTTATCAGTTTTACTTATAATAATATCACTAATATCAACAAAAATAAAGAAACCATCGGTGTCAGATAAATTATGTATGTGCTCCTATTTGATCGTAAGAGCTATGTGTGTGACACTTTTCTAAAGGCCCATTCTAAACTTTAGAATAAATTAGTTTCGAAGCCTACTATAAACTTTGAATGGGTTTAATTTGTATTTAGATTCGCGTAATACGACTTCATATTTTACGTCTACAACCAAAACTGTTATATTTTTTTTATTCAAAAATGTAAATATACTTGAAGTATATATTGTTTAACAGTCGTTTTCAGATCGACTATTCTGATTAATCTGATAAACCTGACGGCAACACAGTTTACATTTATTTGACCGAGTGCTAACCCAAGTTATGCACAATGCCATATTTACGTGCTCGTTATATTTCTGGGCTTTTGTCAGTGTTACCCTTTACTTATATGAGTAATTCCGTCGAGTTAGCGAGTTCCATCTGCCCGAGAAACAAAGCTATTTTTACGTTTCTATTATATCCCTGGACTTTTGTAATCAGTTATTCTCCCAAATTAACGAGTTCTATCTGTCCGAGGCAGCTTTGGGTAAATGCAATGGTTTTGAATAGGACTTCAACTCGTGCAATACATTTCCTGGGCCTGAGCTTTTACCAATGTTTTACTCTCACTGTCCGTAAATTCAACACAGTTATGAGATAGGTCCATTGGTTTCAAACTGGCGACATAGATGTGAGTGACAACGCGAATTACTCCGGACGTAAAAATGTATCTCTTTGTTCATCGCAAACTCAAATTCATTGACAATGGCTATGACTATTTAGAAAATACATCTTGGAGCACAAAAGGTGTTTTTTTTAGTTATAACACTCCTGTTTTTGTAGTCCTTCAACTTAACAAAAAAACTTTTTAAAAAAGGTGGCGTTATTTTTTTTAAAGAGCCTCAATATATATATATATATATATATATATATATATGTATGAACTAGCCTTTATTTTTTTTGCGTACAGTTTCTCAATGAGTATACATTATATAAAAATTAAATTGTATTAAGCGCTAGCTCTTGAACTGCATAGACCACATTTATTATTTACTTATATAGGGTTTTTCATTCAGAAACAACTAACAAATCTATTTATTCAGAACTCTTTTATTCAGAATTATCTGACACACGTACGCAACGACGCTGTTGTGTAGAATTTTCTAAAGATAAACAATTTCCAATAATCACACACAAAGACAAACGCGTACGTTAATACGCACAGACACATCAACAGCAGGTCTTGATAGTTACTTGTATGCAAACATTTGCGCACGTAATAGCAAGGATGATGATGATAAAGAAATCCAGTATATACAAGTAGGGAAAAGAGTGCGCACGCACGTACACAGTGCGGATAAATACACAGCCTAGGCTGTTGCTGCTGCTGTTCCTGTTGTTGAATAAATGCAACGAAAGAGAGAATGAAAGAAAAAAAAAAAGAAAAAGAAAGAGAAAAAAATCGAGGGTTGCCAAGAAGCGTCCATCAACAGCAGCAACACAGTCAATCGTGGGGTAGGAGGCCCTGGAACTATTTTGGAAAAGGGCAGGTGAAGTAGGAGTACGGGGAGGAGATGATAAGAAAAGGAAGGAGGAACAGGATTGCTATCGAGCTTAACAGCTTCTGATCGTTGTATCAATATGATGGGGGATCAAGAAAGAGAGAGCGAGAGAATGAGATGGTAAATAGAGGAGGTAAAGACTTTCAGAGAGTTACATAAAGAAATAGAGAAGGAAAGGAATAATGGAAAGGTGATTGATATGAATTAAACAGGGATAAAAAAAACAATGCCGAGAAAGAAAGAAAATGACGGAGACACTAAACGTGGAAGAAAGTCGTAATGGAGGTCATTGAGAGATAATTGATAAAAGAGTTAAAGAAAGACAGAGAAAAAAAAACACAAGAGATTATGTACAAATAAAGAAAGAAGAAACGGTGGAATAGTACATAGTGAAAAAGGAAGAGATAAAAGGAGGAAGAATGGTATAAAAATATGAAGATGTACAAAGAAAGAAAGGGTGGAATAATACGCATAGAAAAACTGAGAGATAAAAGAAGAAAGAAAGAACTAAAGGCAGGAAGATGTAGAAATAAAAAAAAATGTAGAGTAGATATAAGAAAACTAAGAGATAAATGGAGAAAGAAAGATATAAAAACAGAGAGATCTACAGAGAAAGAAAGCGTGGAATACATATAGAAACACTGAGAGTTAAAAGGTGAAAGAACGATGGAAAAATATTAGTCTTAAATAGTTGGTATAACAAAAAGAAAGAAAGATGAACAAGGAAAGAAAACAAAAACAAAAAAATAAAAATAAATAGAGCAGAAATAAATGATATATCTACTTGGTAAAGTCTAAATCAAAGTTAGGCACAAGGCCAGTTTTACGTGCTCATTATATCCATTGGCTTTTGTAATCAGCGTTGATCGCCCTTCACATAGATAATAAACTCTCATTAAGCTGACAGATCTCATCCGCCCGGGTTTTTGGAAACAGTGCTATCCTTAAATAAAGAGGAGAACAAAAAAGAAAGTAAAAAAAAAAAAAAGAACTCAATATAAACATTAAATTTAATTGGAAGTAAATGAAAAAAGTAGATTTAATAAAAGGAAAAAGTACAATAAAAAAAAAAGAAAAAAAAAAGAAACATATAGGAAGTTATAGGCAGCGAAGTTGGAGCATTGGTAAAAGCTCGGGCTCTGGAATCATAGTACTCGCGTTCAAACCAACTCAAAACTATTGCCTTCACCTTAAAAATGGCCTTGTGCCAAACTTGGTTGGTGCTGCTCACCAAGATGGACAGCAACGGTGGAGCATTGGTAAAAGCTTTGACATTCACCTTTAGCTGCCTCGGGCAAATGGGGCTCGTTAACTTGGGAGAGCTGCTCATGTAGGTGAAGGGTAATACCAAATGTAAAAAGCCGGGGTAAGAGCACGTAAAAATGGGTTTGTGCCAAACTTAGTTTAGTGCTCACCAAGTAAATATATTATAGGAAGTTATGAAAAAAGGAAAAATTCAATGGAAGGAAAGGAAAAAAAAGAAGAAGATGGAATTGAAGGAAAGAAAAAGGATTTAATTTAAAGAATAATAAAATAAAGCTTTAACGGAAATAACAGAAGGAAGATATGACAGAATTAGAGAAAACAAATAAGAAATAATGAAAGAAAAGAAATAAGAAAAAAAAAATGATAGAAAGAGAAGTAAAGGGAAGACATAATAAAAAGAGAGACCCAAAAAATGAAAACCCCCAAAAATATTGTTGGGAAAAACAGAAAAAGAAGAACGAAGATACAAGGAAAAAAAATGGAAGAAGGAAACTAATTAAGAAAAATAAAAAAATAAAATTGCCGAAAAAAAATAACAGAACAGAAGACGTAAAAAAAAGAAAAAAATGTCACAATGAGAAAAAAAACACCAAAAAACAAACAAACAAAAAAAGCCTGCTGTGACATTGATAGCCATTAATTTACACAAGAGTCTAAAACTGGGTGCATACACGTCTAGTCACGTACATCGCACTAAAACATGACCACACATGCACAAATGCACACCCTAAAACATGTACATCAACAGCTATTAAAAAAAGAAAAGTACAAGCATACTATTAGAACTCAAACTACAGTAATGAAAGACTGCGGGCCCTATACCATTCTATATTTTTCATTCTGTGACCTACACTAATATTGAAGAACATAAACCGGCAAACTAATGCCAATACTACCTTGAACATCGTACTATTATTGCTAGTGCAGATGTTGTATATTGGGGGAGATTTTTCGCCTTTAGCTGCCTCGGGTAGATGGGGCTCGTTAACTCGGGAGAGCAGCTCATCTAGGTGAAGGGTAACATCGAAAGCAAAAAGCCTGGGCACGCAAAAGTGGCCTTGTGCAAAACTTGGGTTGGTGCTCACCAATAAATATAATATTGGAAGAGAATTTAATCTTAACAACAATCTTTAATAAAACATTCAGTGATGCAGTAAATATTGTCGAAGTGAATATAAAGAATTGTAATTGGCCAGATTTTATAACAAAACAGGCCAATTTTTAAAAAATTAATTTCTAGATTAAGATTGAAATAACAAATTAATTACTAGAAGTAATTTTTGCTCGAGAAAAGTTAAGGAATTTTAAAAATGATTTTATACATAACATTAAAAAAATCTTTACTGTTCTTACACACTCTTAAACAGGCACACATTCATATATGTATAATTTATAGATGGATCTATCCATGTCTCTTTTTCTCTCTGTCTATTTCTCCCTCTATCTCTCTCTGTCTCTCACGCTCTCTCTCTCTGTATGTATGAATATATATGTATATATATAGAGAGAGAGGGAGAGGGGAGAGAGAGAAGGAGAGAGGGGGAGAGAGAGAGGGGAAAGGGAGAGAGAGAGAGAAAGAGAGAGATTCTAAACATTTACAACTATCCTAGTTTTTGTTCACAGATTTTCTTTTTGTATTGGAGTTGTTTTGATACTCCCTTTGCGCTTATTTTTAACATTTTTTTCCATTTTAACTAAACTTGGGTAATCTTTTTTAAAGTCATTATTTTAGTTAATTTTGGTTATATCTCTGAAAATGCTAACGTGTTATTTCTTCAAAAAACTGACTCAGCATGATTTACATAGACATTTAAAAAATATAAAATATTGCTTTATTTGTAAATTAGATGGAATTCTATTCCAGTTCACAAATACACTGAGTGCTTTGCTTTAAAACATATTTGCAAAGACAAACAACTTGTATATTGGAGCATGTACACCTGTTCCATATTGCTGGTCTTCCCATGGATAAGATTGGGGATACATATTTACTATATCTGATTATATGATGTTCAGAAGAGTATCAGCATTCTTTTGGTGATTTTTTCATCGTAAGTGTTTGTCAAATAATAAAAAAAACTTTGGGGATATAGACCTTTGGGTTCGAATTCTACAGATATAATATTTCGAAAAAAATAATATTGTTTTATCCACTAGATGAGCTCGATAGAAACACCCACTTTTGATCAGGGGATCAAGTTAGGTAAATCCCCCTGTCGGTGGGGCTAACTTACAGTTGTTAGAGAATGAAAATTCCTTTAAGTTACATGATTTTAAACTATGTACCAGTTTAAAATAAAATGTCACCATGAGCATTAAACTTAACTAAGAAATACAACACGATTTGGGATGCAAAAAATAATTCATTTGTTAGAATAGCAAAATCAGAATCTTTCAAAAAACATTTCTCAATATTGTTTTTTAAAGAAAATACATTCTTCAATTAACTATTCTGGATTAAACAAAATGAAACAAGGTCTTAAAATATTGAAATCTATAACTAAATGACTTGATTCGGGCCTCTAAAAACGAAACAAGCAATATAACTTGTTTCGGTCAACGGCTGGGCAGCACACTATAGAATTATAAGTTGTCTATCATCAGATCGGTTCTGCTGTCTTCGGTTACAACTAAGCTTGACAGATTCGTGCTGAATATCAAATTCATTCTGAAAAACGATGTAATAAAAAATTCTCGTTATTTGGACGTTTCTTTCTGGAATTATTCCAAATAGCAAAATCATAAAATTGTTCTCGGTATGAGTTTTTGGATACAAACGATTGGAGAGTTTAGGTTAGGTATGTGGTATTCTTAAAATGAATATCCGTAGCCATGGGATACCCTAACTTGTGAGTTTATTTGTTGCATTTTTATCCCACACCGTCTGTTTGTTCAGAAGATAGTTATTTTTGACAAATGGTTCCCCAAACTTATTAACGCGTTACTAGATGTGACAGACTAATTAGGATTTCATTTTTTATATGCATTAAGAATTTAACGTCGAAGTAATTAAAACCCGCTGAACTAATTTCCTCACAACACTTAGAAAATCGTCGACAATTAATTGGAATCGAGACTTGAACTATTATTTGTCATATTTTGAAGGAGAGAAAACAAAAGCAACCGTTTAGGTTCTAAATCCGAGGAACATTGCAAAAGTAATGCCTCCAATTGTTTTATTTATCCGAATGGATTAGAAGGAATTGCAAATTGCATTGTTATCATGTCTGAACTCATACATTCATGACCTAAAAGTTTCATCTTTCTGTTGCAGATACCAATGGTGTGAGAATTTTTCTACCACCATCATCCAAGTTGTATACATTTTTGTTTTTATTACAATAGTGGTGCAAAGTCATTTTGCAACTAAAATATTTTAAGTTGAGTTGTTTTTTTTTTTGGTTTTAGTTAAATTACATTTATTTTGAAACATTATTATTATTATTATGGAATCTCACACCAATCACAAGGCGATTTCGAATTCTGCAAATAGTGTTTTTTGTGGGAATCAAAGTGACGTCTCCTATGAGAAACAGCAGGTACTACACCATTCCAGCCCAAGACTAAATGGTGCAACATCTCTCCGGGTTTTTATCCTTCTGTGTCCACTTCGTAAATATGCCATTAGAAGAGTTTTCTCAGTCTGCCAACACAGTGATAATTCCTGAATGATAATAAGGATCCTCTGGCACTCCAGTATATTTATTATTAAAGGCATAACTCAATATAGAATTCATTTTTTACTACGACCGTACAATTCACCTCAGAGGGTATTGAAGCGTTAAAATTAGAAGCTGAGAGCAGAGGGCATATCGCTCAACTTGAAATCCAGGGTAGATTTGACTGCTGTTATTCAGGCAAAGAGACACATAGGGACCTATTTGTAGCTTACCGTGTTTTTCCTGCATCGTTAAGTTGTAATTATAAAAAAAAGTAGAAGAATACTGGGACTTGTCAGTTGACGTTTTCTTTAAAAAGTCCCCTTTTCAACTGTGTACGGTTAGGAGAGGGCAATTGTGCCCATAATAAACTCTGAGACTAAATGTCTTTCTTGCAACTAACTTAACAACTAAACGTGAAACAGGTGCCGGTGAATGTTGCTCAGTCAATTTTTATGCATTTAGGAATTCAATAGCGCATCTCAGCGTCCGACGAACGTCCGTAAAAAAGGTTGCTGTCTTGAAGTCTCACACTGTCTAAACCTACAATAATGATTATGCCAATGTAATTTTCAATCCTCTCTGATCTATTTGTGTGGAATAAAAAAAAATGGTAGCATTACTTTTGAAACAACCACCTTAATCTAAAAATAAAATTTTTGGAATAAGCTGTTTTAATTGCCTTTTTAAAAAAAATTCTAAAAAATTGGTTGCATTACATTTGAACCGACATTTGGATGTATTATATTTACTTGGTGAGCACCAAGCCAAGTTTGGCACAAGGTTATTTTACGTGCTCCTACCCGGGCTTTTTACATTCGGTCTTACCCTTCACCTAAATGAGCTGTTCTCCCAAGTTAACGTGCCCCATCTGCCCGGGACTGCTAAAATGAAAGTATTGGTTTTGATTGGGACTTGAACTCGCGTAATACAATTCCAGAGCTGGAGCTTTTACCAATGCTCCATCGTCGCTGCCGAAATGGATGTATGATTTCAATCCTACAACAATTATTTAATCTAAGCTTTTTTCCATTGCCAAAGGAACGTTAGAAGATCAGTAATTACCTTATTCAGTCTACAGCTTGAAGTCTAACTTTCTTAGGAATGCTTAAAAGTAAAAGTTCTTTGTTTTTTTTGTTAACGGCTTGTCAACCTTTTTAGGTTATTTTAATGCCGAGAACAATTACTTATGACAAACGTTTTTTTTACACACACCTAGTTTGTTTTAATAACACAAGTTGCACTATTAAATCCATAACTGAAAGGAAGATGGAGATTCATACTTTTCCCAAGGGTATTAATCGACATATAAACGTTGACGGAACAATTTGGATTCGAACCCTCATACTACGGTTCCAAAGTCCTATTGCCTATTCACTGGTTCACAACGACTGACCCAAAAGTAAAACATTGACGAATATTTGAACCCGAGTATCGCAATTCTAGAGTGCAAGTATGTAATGATTGCACCTACGACGACTTCCATCAGTAAAAAGAAGAAAGAAAAAGAAATCGAAAAAAAAAAGATGCTGAAGGTTATAAATATTTCGGAACACCTGGGCTTGTATTTTCACAAACATATACGTATGTCCCACTTATATTTCACATAGCAAAAAAAAAAAAAACTTAGAAAAAACAATTAGGAAGAAAAATCGAAGAATGAGAAAGGAAGAAAAAATACGAAAAAAAACAAAAACGAACCAAAACTAAAAGATTGAAAAAGAGAAACAGAAATAAATTAGGCCTAAAAGCAAGGAAAGAGAGAGAGAAAGAAAGAAAGGAGATAAGAGAGTGACACACACACACACACACACACACACACACACACACGCACACGCACACACGCACGCACGCACGCACGCACGCACGCACGCACACACACACATACACACACAATCCCTCCAGCTATGGTTTAAATGGTACACACAGTGTTAAAAACAACTACATATGAACAAAAAGAACGTTTGTCAAAAAAATTATTGTTCTCAGCATTTAATGACCTTAAAAGCTTGATATGCCGCAAAACAAAATCAAACAGATAATTACCTGCCACAAAAACAAAACTTATTCAAAAGATAATCGAAACGAAGAGAGTCAATAAATATATGAAGAATAAAAAAGGAAATTATAAGGGTCTGTTTTTATCTTATGATGCTTTGTCTAGTGGCATATTAATCTTATGGCCGCGGGGGTGGAGCATTGGTAAAAGCTTGGACTCTGGAATCGTAGCAAACGAGTTCAAATTCCCAATCAAAACCATTACATTTGCCTGTAGCTGCTTCAAGCAGATGGGGCTCGTTAACCCAGGAGAGCAACTCATCTAGGTGAAGGGCAACACTTAACGCAAAAAGCCTATCTATACAGAGCACGTAATAATAGCCTTGTGCCTAACTTGGACTAGTGCTCGGCAAAGTAAATATGATATTAATCTTTGCAGTCATTTACCTTCGAGTAGATCTGATCCATGTATTGTTGAGAAATGATGGATCTATGCTATTCCCGTGTTCATAAACGTTAAGCGTGGGTGTACCATCCTTTACGATAAAACTGATTTTCATCAATTGATTAAATTCTTCGTTTTGCGCCCCAAAATAGTTTCCTGTTTTTCTGGACTTCATAATTCACATGACAATTCCATCAATAATCACATCTAAATGTGGCTTCTCGTTGCAGATCAATTACGAGTATCGTTCCGGTCAAAAAAAAAACCTCCATGAATGAATTCTTGCTTTTTTTTAACCCTTTCAACCCTAAAAAGCCGATATATTGGCCCTGGTGACTTAAGGCAAAAGAAGGCACATCACACATACAACGATATTCCAACCTCCATCTTTTGACCCTGTCTTAGAAATATTGACAAAATAGCTTCTGATTTTAAATGCCCTAAAAGTAAAATATACGTTTAACCACACCTATTTTTAATTTTTGGTACCCCAATATTTTATGAGGGGAACCTATGTTTTGAGGCCTGTTCGTTCGTTCGTTCGTTCGTTCGCGTTTTTCTCGGCAACGATCCTTTCAATTTTTCTGAAATTTTGCATGAAGTTGTAACTTGGGTCAGGTTAGAAAGTGACATTCTCCGATTTATGAAAAAAAATATCTTTAGCCCCCCCAAGGGGGTAAAAATGCCCCCAAACAGCCAAAAATAACCGGTCTATAACTTTTGATCCACCCGTTCAATTTTTCTGAAACTTGGCCAAAGCGTGGAGGGTATTATTCATTTCACAAATTGAATAGTGTTTACCCCGGGAAAAATCTGTTTTGCGTCCCTCGGGGACTT
>JAUZSX010326250.1:0-11334 GCA_034780655.1 Idiosepius hallami | reverse complement strand
CGCTATCTTCAGACAATGCTCCACTGGAACCGAAGAGACTCCAAACGCCTCTAACCGTTACGCCACGGGCCCCGAAGAAAAATAACTATAATTATTTTTTTTACTTCAGCAAAGAATATCTTTACAACGTAAATAACCACTTCTTCACTTGTGTTGCCTATTGACTGGGTGTGCTGGTTCAATTCCAGCCAGCTAGCATGTTGTTACACTTTCACCAATGCTCCATTTTGCTCCACTGTAGCTGCCTAGGGTATGGGGCCGATAAAAATATATTTAGGATTCTTGATAAATGCCCTTTATTTTGATTTCTATTTTTTTCAGTTTGTGGACCGTTCAAGTCCCCTGTGTTGTGAAATTCCTTACCCAAATTTCAAATACTGGCCAAAGGATTTGATACAATTCAGGAAGAAAGGAAAATTCACATGCCTCCCAGGTAAGCCAAGCCCAAAGAAGCACTTTAACCCTTCCGATCCTAAAGGGCTGATATATCGGCCTTAGTAACCAAAGGCAAAAAAGACGCACAGACGTTTCGACCCTATTATAGTTTTTTAACAGCTTGAGTGACTAATTGGTAATATTATTAAGTCGGGGTCCAAAGTTAAGGGTTGAAATATCATTGTGTGTGTGTCTTCTTTTACCTTAAGTTGCCAAAGGACCGATCGGTTCTTTAGGCTTTAAAGGGTTAATGTAAAAGTAAAGGATTATCAGTTGTCATAGTGGCCTGAAAAAAAAACATATTAAAAAAAAAAAAGCAAAAATAGAATAAACAAGTGTCGTCCCAGGCTTCCTTTCACTCAACTTGAACTCTGGACTCTTATTACAATCATCCACTGCAACTTTGTGAAGAAATATTAAGTTGTCTCAAAAGTTTGTAAACACTTTGAAATTTTACTCCCCAAATAACACAAAACAACAAATATTATTCTTTGAAATAAAGACCATCATTTTGTAAGACATTTTGCTATTGATCTACGAGCTTTTAGATTTGGTCAAAGCACCATTCAGGTGAGTTTGAATTAAAGAATTCTTGACACGCTTTCTCAAACTTTGCGGATATAATGAGCACATAAAAATGGCCTTGTGTCTAACTTGATTTGGTGCTGGACCAAGTAAATATATAGCCTCGAAAGTTTGGGACAATCTAATATTTTAAAATTTATTTAGTTTTCTTGCTCAGCAAGCGTACAGTTGATTCCTTTAGTGGATTTTGTAACTTTTTTTTTTGTATTTACCTGGTAGGGTGGTTAGCCCTGCGCAAGCTAACCTTTTTCTGAAGGAAGACGGAGTTCGTACAGATTTGAAAAGTTTTTTAGTTTTGCCTTGAAAAGCCTTGATTTTTAATTATTGCTGTGAAAATATGGAAAATGTTTGGAAAAAATTTGTGAAAAAAAAATAATAAACTGGCCGAACTTAAAGAAAAGCTTGAAACTAAGCAAGAAAAACTAAGACTTTGTCAAAGGCATTAAATGACATTGTTAAATGTCATGTTAAGTTCAAACTGTAAATAGTTGATCAATTTTGTTGTGTGATACTGTAGGGAACTTTGTGTGAATTTTAAACTACTTCCTAAAAAAAGATGAATGAAAATGACTTGTCTTGTTGTCAGTAATGAAGATTTTTTGGTTTACTATATCATTGTTTATGTATCAAATTTTGCCTTGAAAATGAATTTTGGAAATCTGTATGAACCCTAGAAGACTGCAAGGCAGGATTTGAAATCAGAGTTATCATCTCTTAACCTTTTTGTTTTAACAAAACCCACAAATATCAATATTACCCGTTGCATATTTAAAAAAAAATTTTTTATTGATTTTAATTTTTTCAAAATTAATAATTTGTCGTTGTTGCTTTTTTTTATTCTTTCAGGTTATTTTCCTGGTGACCCTTGTGAATTTGGCTTAGTTGCGATTGATTGCCCAAGCAAAATCAACTTTTATAAAAATAAATATGGAAACGAAGTTTCTGAACAACTCCAAACAGGAATGGGCTTAACTTCATTATTTGGATGGACAGTCGCCCAAGCTTATTCTCTTGGTTTGTAAAAATATTTTCATTTTTTTATTTTGCATATAAGGGCTTTCCAAACAATGGGTCATGACCCCAAATACCAAAATCTTAGGGTTAAAAGATTTTAATAATCTTACAAAATAGTTATTATAATAATATTTTTTAATGAATAGAATTTTATAACATTTGTGCAATTTTTGATTTTACATTGTTGTATGTTCTGCATGTGTGGTTAATAAAATATATTATTTGTCTGGGATTGCAAAAAACAAACTCTTACACATAAAGTGGGTTGTAATCAAAAAAACAGTTTAAGAAGCCCTGATGTATAATAACTAAATTGTTTTAATCTTTGAAATTCAATTTTGATTATGTTCCAAACTGTGTTTAATTTAAAACACTATTTTTTTATTTTTTTTTTTTTATTTCTTTGGTGTTTTTTGAAGTTTCACAAATATTTCTTTTGATTAAGTATTCAATAGTATACACACCACCATGAGAATAGTTTCAGTAATAAAGAATTGATTTGCAATAAAACAAACCAACCAATGAAATCCATCAGAATATATGAGAGATGTTGGATTTAAAACTTCAATGTTTCCTTCCTCTTTATAGATTTTATTAAAATATTATCTGAAAATAAATATGATTTTTGGATTGTATTATCAATAAATTAAGTATATATATCACTGACTTTTAAGGGCAGGGCAAAATTATAAAACAAAATTAACTTATCAACAGTAAATGAATTAAACAGGCGATTTATTTCCAAAATTTGAACCAATGCAGTATTTTGTGTTAAGAAAATTAACTTTCAAAAATCCTTTCAACTCTCATTATTCGTTTAAGACCAGAAAAAACAAACATTATTTTCACACATTTCTATTCTTGAAATTTATCCTGAATATTTTTTACATTTTGCATAAGAACTGTGTGGGCTAGACCTTCTTGGTCCCGATCTGGCCTGAGGACTTTATTTTAGAGATCCCTGCTGCTGTTAGATAGAATTGTTGAATTTTATCATCCAAAATATTTCATATCAATAATAAATTTAAGATTTTATATTTTGAATTTAACATTACCAATTGAATCAAGATTCTTTCTTTTTTTTAACTGACAAAGAAAAAAATTATTATTCTTGGTGGAAATATATTATTTTGAAATAAATGTATTAATCATTGAAAATTCAAGTTTTTATGTTTTGAATGTTAATATAGCAATAAAGATGTTAAGTCCATCTTTGTTTTTTCAGGTTTTAATACTTACACTGAATTGACTTATCCACTCACCAACCAATTGATCCTGACAGATGGACAACAATATTCCTTCTTTGCTTACCAATTAAATACACTTGAATTGTGGAAAGATGACGATGCTAATGTCCTAAAGAATTTGTGTTGGCACCAGGAAAATCTGAAACTTTTTGAAGACATTCAAGATGGCCAATTAATTGGTTTTAATGAAGAGGTTTTAAAACAAATCATTAAATTTTTCATCAATCGACCGAGTGAACGGGACGTTCCTCTTCGGCCATATTTACCCCCTGTATCTAAAGAAGACTTTCCCTACATTGAATTTTCTTCATCTGTTTAACTGACATACTCCAATAAATCATTATTTTTTTTGTTTGTAATTCGTTTTTTTGTATTGATGGTTTATTTTAATCAGTTGAGCTAGAAATTGAAAACAAAACAAAAAAAACCCACTTAACTCTAAAATTGAGTCGACAGTTTCATTTTTTGTTCCCTGGTTTTGGATTTTTAATCAAGAATCAAGACATTCTTATTGCAATTCTGAACAGTTTAAAGTTACTTGTGTAAACATGGGATTTGTTAATAACAATTGTTTGATGCTCATTTTTGGTAGAGGAACATGAAGTCTCTTGGATTCATAATGAATAGAATTCATTTTTCTCACTTCTTGTAACCAATGCAACATTTCAATTCGATCCCACTTCATTTTCTCAGCATAAGGACGACCCTGTCAATTGCAAGAGACAAAAGGAAATTTTACACAAATCACATTTATTTTGTTAACGTAATTGGTTTTGTTAACGTAACGGGTTGCATTACTTTTGGAATAAGCATAGTATACATAAGGTCCACTTGGCCTAGTGGGAAGGCAGTTGGACTTAGGATACACTAGTCGTTCCATTTGCATTCATAATTAGACTAATATCCTTGGGAAAGGTATGAATTCCCACATTCCCTCCAGCTACGGGTTAAATAGTACACATTGTTATACCAAGAATTATTTGTAGTAAAAAATGATTGTTTTTTGCATTAAATTACCTTAAAAAAAGGTTGATAGGCCATTAAAAAAAAAACTTTTATTGTGGTTTGGATTACTTCATCTTACAGAGAAATTAATTTTTGTTGAAAGAAAGAGACATTTAATTAAGCTTAGTAATTCCAATAAATTGAATAAAAAAATGTCAATTTAAACATAAAAACTTGATTCTTACTTGAAATGTAACAACCTCTCCAAATTTCTTCTTAATTATTCTGATATTTTTTAATACTCTCCTGTCTAGCTGTTCAATTTTCTGCAAATAGAAAAAAAAGAATAGAATGAATAAAATATAGGTAAACCTTAGTTTTCAAAAATAATCTATAAAAGAAAGAAATAAAAATCAGATCAAATCATTTTACTCGCTCTTAAGTTAATCTGGTTCAAATATTAAAAGCACAAAAAGGCATTAAAATATCATCAAATCCTAACAGTATAAAATGAATAAGAATAAATGACTCTAAAAACATTCATCATATTGTGCCGCTCCATCTAGAGAGGAAACGACGGGTGGAAACCATCGCATTCTTTAGGTCTACATCAGGGCTAGGCACACTAAGTGGGTAGTCCGTGAGCACAGCAGTACCATGTAGGCAAGCAGCGTCCTGTACAAAGCCCCACCTCGAGAGGTTATCTCTGGTCTTTGCCACCTTGGCACAGTTAAGCGTCACCCACTCCCTGAGGGAAAAGGTCCGACCCTCTTGGTAGCTCTACTGAGGGCTTAGGCAAAGCATTATTGTCCTGGCCCATGATGGACTCATTCCATCACCTGGAACAAAAGGAGGCTACCGAAGAGAACCCTAGCCACATTAAGATATGTAGAATAAAAGTTAAAATACACATATAGTTATGTTACCTTTAAATCAAATAAAAAAATGTTTTATTTGTCAATCTTTTGTGACTGCTATTTTTCTATTGTTCAAAGATTTGCTGTTTCGTGTCATAATTTGTAACTGTGCGGAATTCAGTTCTGTTTACTTATGTTTATCAATTAATCTTTCTTTCTTATTCATCAAGCATTTACATTGTGCCACCATTTTGTATTTGTAAATTTAGATTGTTTTTTAGACTTAAAAAAATTGAAAGCCTATGTCTATTATAAACAATGCTTTATCGAAAACAACTAGAAATGTTTTTTTTTATTGGTTTAGCCTCTTGATGAGTAAACTCTCAGCTTAAGCTGTTCTTTTTTTCATTTAGTCAAACAATTTAAAACTAAATATCCACTCCAAACAAGAAATACATATATATTTAGGCAGCAATCCGTTATTAAGGCAAACTTTGTTTAACTCTAGCAAAGCCTTCCACCAAAGACGGAGACCTCTATAGCCTTGTAAAATTACTTAATACCTGATCGCTAATACTAAAAGAGTATTCAGGTGATTCGGAGGAATCTACTGGAAAATACTTAATTGGAAGACATATGAAATTAATTGTTAATCAGTGTTCAATGAAATTAACTTGAAAAGTTCATACCTTATAATATTCAATGAAATTAACTTGAAAAGTTCATACCTTATAATATTCAATGAAATTAACTTGAAAAGTTCATAGCTTATAATATTCAATGAAATTAACTTGAAAAGTTCATACCTTATAATATATACTTCGAGTTTTTGCTTCTTCTAATCTAATTCTGGGATTTCCATGTTCTAAAAAAAGAAAAAAAAAGTTTGTATTTTCCCATTTGAGCACAACTGTAATTTCTCATAAGATTTTATTTATGTGCTCTCTCTCTATATATCTTTTAAATATTCATTTATATATATATATATATATATGATGATAGGAATCAATCTGTTAATCTATCCTTGCTCGAATTTATGGTTAGAGTGCTCGATATTAGTGATAGAGCGTGTATAGTAAAGTCAAAGGGGAAATCCAAACGTGGTAAGACGGCAGCCATTGGTTGGAATTTTTCAGGTAAAAAAAAAGTTTGTTTTTCCATATGTGCATATATATGCAAATTAATATTTTGATGATATATTACCTCGTACAAAAAACCTGTTGGGGTCAGAGGCTTCACTTTCAAAAGTCATAAGGGAAGCCATAATTGTTTCTCTTTGGATAATGAAATAAGTTGCTTCCTCCCAGCAGCTAATCACCTAAAAAAAAAAGCAAAAGCCGAAAAATGTTTGTATTTTCTTTATTATTGGTAGAAATATACATCTGTAAGATTACCCTTTCGTTAGAGATCACTCCAAGAAAGAAGGTAGACAAAGATTTGAGGCTATCCTTAGAGTTGGCGAGGAGGAGCATTGGTAAAAGCTTGCACTATGGAACCATATTAAAACCATTTTATCTACTGTTAGCTGCCTCGGGCTGATGAGGCTCATTAACTCGCAAAGTATCTTATCTAGGTGAAGGGAAGGGCAACACTGTTTTCAAAAGCCCAAAAAAGATTCTCCGGCTAGGGGTTGAGCATAGGGCTTGCGAATCTTTCTCGTTAAAAACAAGTATGATATTTACTTGGTGAGCACCCCAAAGTTTGGCACAAGGCCATTTTTACGTGCTCATACCAGGGCTTTATATATTAGGTGTTACCCTTCCCCTAGATGAACTGCTCTCCTGAGCTAACGAGCCCCATCTGCCCGAGGCCGCTAAAGTGAAAGTAATGGTTTTGACTGGGATCCGAACTCACGTGACACGATCTCACAGCCCAAGCTTCTACCAATGCTCCACCGTCGCTGCCCTTTTATTCTAAATATCTATTAATTGTCAATCAAATTTAGTTTTATATTTTTATTTTTTTCTAAACTGAAATTCACTGTAGAAGACTTCAGAAGCACAGCTTTCAAATACAAAAATAAGTCTATTTTTCCTGATTGTAAATATTTTAAATTTATATGAATGATAATAATTATAATGATAATATATATGTTACCATTATATATAATGATAATAATTCTTTTAAATATTGGATATATTTTATTATAGGACAAGCTTTTGGATCCTCAAACTGTAACACATATTTATCAAATTACAGACCACATTGGATGTGTTATGACTGGCATGACAGGTATTTCAAAATTATTTATCTTTATTTTTCTATTTTGGAATCCTTTAAACAAGGCTTCATAATTTCTGTATTTATTTTTTGGACTGTTGACTTCATCCTTATTATTGTTACCTTCACAATCCTTGAGATGAGGCTTGATGATTTGTGCATCTATTTTTTTTGTACTGTTGTCCTCATCCTTATGATTGTTACCTTTGCAATCCTGGAAAATGTATGCCTAGTATTGATTGCCCTTAATGAAACCTTCAGATAATGTTCGCTTAAAAATGCATAATCTCAATGCCTTTAAAACAGAAATCAAAATGAAGACCAAAGCAAGCATTCAGACCACTGAAATTTGGATATTTACAGTACTGCTTTCCTAAATTATAGGCTTCCTTAACTACCTTAGTTGCAAGTCAACAGCGCCTGGGTAATACTTTTGGTATAATGGACTCTCCCTTCTATTTTGACGTATGAGGGTCATCAAAGCATGTATGGTCGTGAGACTAACACGGATTTTTTTTATAGTTGTGAAGGGTTGTGAAGCACCATCCACACTTCTTGAAATTGCTGATAACACACAATTGGTGCCACAGACTACATGATTGCTACAGACTACAACAGACCTCCTGTTTACACTTGTACATGTGTGTGTCTAATATATATATATATATATATATATATATATATTACTAGGAGTATTAGATGTATATATCTACTGGATAAGATTAATTTATTTTTAAGTAAAACCTTTGTAAAATAAAAATAATTTTTCCTAGCAGAAGCTCTAAAAGTATAATTATCATTATGATTAATAGTATAATGTCTTTTGTGATTTTGTTTTCTTTTAGCTGACAGTCGTTCGCAAATGCAACGTGCTCGTTATGAAGCTGCCAAATGGATGCATACTTATGGTTATGAAATTCCTGTTGATATGTTATGTAAGCGATTAGCCGACATTTCTCAAGTTTATACTCAAAGTGCTGAAATGAGGCCACTTGGTTGTTGTAAGTAATCAAAGCCAGTTTTTCCATTTTCATTGATGCCATCCATTCCTGTAGTAACTTTTTTTCATCTTCCATACTTGTCGGAGCTCTCACCAACCAATTCCTATTTGAAAAATTATTGTGAGAAATGTTTCAGAAACATAAGAAACTTTATTGGGTGCTTTTGCTGAACGAGCAAATGGAGAAATTTGACCTAACTCTAAACCCTAAACCTAGCCAATTAAATTGCTGTCTTACAACCGGTGCAAAGTCCCCAAGCAAAATGCATTTGCTTGTTCTGCAAAAGCGCCCTTTATTGCCACCCAAACACAGAAATGCAGTTGTTTCCATTTTCAGGATTATTCGATCTAGAAATTTTCTCATTTTAATTCTATTCATTCATACACCAAGTGGTGTGTTGGGCAGCAAATTTGTTTTTGCTGTTTCTGTAGTATACTTGTTTGTTAAATTCATTATTATCATTAGTCCAGATATGAATGAAGTAAATCTAAAAATATTAATCCTGGTAAAAATTAATTAAGTCCAAAGATATTAATAGTCCGGGTAATAAAGCCCCAAAAATATCAGTTTTTGGTATTAATCCAATATGGCGGTCAGTCTTGGTTAATAATTAAAATCCACACATGTGTTCTTCTTCTAGATTCTAACTAGATGGTGCCTTATTTAAAATCTTGTAATGACAACAACAAGCTCACACCAACCAATTCCTATTTGAAAAAATGATTGGGAGAAATGTTTCAGAAACATAAGCAACTTTATTGGGTGCTTTTGCTGAACGAGCAAATGGAGAAATTTGACCCAACTCTAAACCCTAGCCAATTAAATTGCTGTCCTACAACCGGTGCAAAGTCCCCGAGCAAAAAAAAAATATTTCTCCATTTGCTTGTTCTGCAAAAGCGCCTTTTATTGCCACCCAAACACCGAAATGCAGTTGGTTTTTCATCAGCAAAACTGATTGCAGGAACAATGGCTGGAAAATGAGATGCATGCCATTAGAGGTGGGCAGCCGGGGATTTGCCAGTCACTCCTTAAGCAAGGCGCATAGCACGCTAGGGATGAAAGGATGGGACCCAAAAAGAGCCAAAAGCAAGAACACAGAAGCCGCTGAAAGAGCTTTCAAATGGTTATGGTTGAAGAGTCATGGGGTAGAGATAGGCGACTTGAACACAAACCGAGGCTTTGCAAACCTTGGTTGGGTCACCCAGAGAAGGATGTCTGATGTTAAAAGACCCGAAACACCTAATGATCCCAGGATTTAACACTAATGATGTGTTCAAGGAATTGCATCAATAGATCCTTTTGTTAACTATTCATTATTTGGCTGCTCATTTTTAATTAATAATTTTTGTTAGAACCAAAACATGTGCATCTAAATTAAAATTTAAAGAACTTTCTTGACAACCTTTTATATATTTAATTTTACATCTGCCAAAACTGAATGCTCTTTTATGTTTTTGTTTTGGATTATTTTTATTGAATTGTATTTTTTCTTATTTATTTTCTTTTACCAATGATGATGATGATGATAAGGCATGATTTTGATTGGTTATGATGATGAGACTGGTCCCCAAGTTTACAAGACTGATCCAGCCGGTTATTATTCTGGTTATAAAGCAACAGCAGCTGGAGTTAAACAACTTGAAGCTAATAACTATTTGGAAAAGAAAGTCAAGAAAAAACAAGATTTTACAAGTTCAGAAGCAGTTGAGGTAAACAAGAAAACAACAATCTTTTTATTATTAGTTTAAATATGGCATTCAAACTCTTGCATCACGATTTGAAAGTCTGGCAGCCTATTTACTTCCCAAGTGGACTTCCCTCTTTTTTTCTCCATTTTGAACAGCTTAGAGCTTTCTTCTTAGAGTTGAAGTGAATTATAATTCACTAATGAGCAAAGAGTTATTTCCCTTCAACTTAGATGTTTTAACAACTAAAGTTTTATTTAGATGGCTATGTAGATAAGATAGCTCTATAGACATTAACAAATATTCCTGAAAAATGATTCTTAAGTTGTTTTTTATTTCTTTGTATCTAGTCATTCACTAAATTAATTAGACTTGTAAATTTTTTCTTGATGGGAAATGTTTCGTTTGGACATTGTATTTTATTATTATTATTGATATTAGGTTTGTTTTTCTTATGATTTAAAAAAAAATATATTTTTCTTTTTTCTTACAGGTTGCCATTTCCTGTCTATCAACTGTTCTTTCTGCAGATTTCAAACCAACTGAAATCGAAGTTGGTCTTGTAACAAAAGAAAATCCCAAATATAGGTAAGAAGAGGAAATTAAAAAGAAAATGACAAACAATTCCATTCAATATTAAAAAATTATTTCATTAACCCAGAATTTATAATAAATCAATATTTCATATTTTCTTTAGTTTTTCTATTTTATGCACATTATTTCGTCAGTTCTAATGTAAATTCTTGCCTATTAGTCGAGGTTTATAACTGAGGCACTGAAGGCGGACGAATGCTGCAACAGAGGATGGCCTCCAGTCATCGTGGTTCTCCCTATGCCATTGGAACCAGGTCCTCCTCTGTGAAGGGGCCATGTAGTGGCTGCAGGTGCATCATTTTCCTTTTCCCCCCCCCTCCCGTTAAAAGACATCACGCGCGGGCGTCTTCCCGAAAGAGTCCACGGGGACCAAAACGGAGGACAGTCATACTCAAACACGAGTGACCGCCGATGATGATAACTTAGACTTGAAAATTTTGATTTTAATAAGTAGCTGCCTTATTTCATGAGGGCAGGTTGATACACAACTTTTTTTAAGAAAATCAACAAGGCACTTATGATGATAGTTGGGGTTTAATATGTTAAGAACTCCTACCAAAAATTAGATCCATATCTTTAACAGAAAATTAAGCATTTCATTTTATAAATCGTATGAAAAAATGCTCCGAAATCCTAATTTTCATACCGTTTTACTAGAAACTATGAAATGTCACTATTTTAGTAATAAATTCAGTTAAAATTGATATTTTTATGTGAAATACTTTGAAATGAAAATAAATATATGACTTAT
>JAUZSX010326240.1:0-11334 GCA_034780655.1 Idiosepius hallami | reverse complement strand
CCTCATCAAATAAAACTTTACGTTATTGAAAACAATCATATATATATATATATATATATATATATATATATATATTATAATGATCGGCTTTTGCAAGGTCTTTTTGTTTTTTAATTCCTTGTCATATTTTATACTTTTATTTTCTTTTTAAAATAATTTCCTTTAAAAATTTTTTTTTTCTTTCCTTACCCCCCCCCTCGCCAAATCAAAAAGTCGGAAAATTGGATTTTTTTTAATAAAGAGAAGAATTGATAAAATTTGTCTTGAAAGAATTTGAAATTCATTTCTTTACGTTGGCATTCCCTGCTTGCAACATTTTATGCAACATTTTATGCAACATTGTTCAAATGACCAAAAGAGATTTTGAATATCAAAAATGGCTAAAATTGTTCAGCTGAATTTTGTTTCTCAATTCTTAAAATCATTTACAAATGTTTTTTTCCCCTTTTTTTCCTTTTTATTAGATTTTGAAGATAGAAATTTGAGCTGCAGTTGTTTTTCTGAATCATTAAACGACCTTTAATTATTAAAGGTTCCAAATTTTGGATTCTTTACTTCATAATCAGAACTATTTATGTACACATACACAAACACATACAGAAACACATATGCGCACACATGCATCCACACACAACGATTAAGTTCAGTCATCATTTAGGCCCGTTTTGTTTCGATTTGAATATAAAATCTTTATTCTATCAACTGTGTGGCTTGATCTTGAAGGAGGACTGTTTTTTTCTGGTGACGTTGGTGATTTTGATGATGGACTACTGAGTATAAGATGTAAAGGTGAATGGTGCAAGCCACTACTGCTTGCTGATGGAGGGGGAGGAGGGCCTAATGTGTTTGGGTTAGGCTGGATCATTTGCAGGCTGATCCCTCGCTTTCGAAGTTCTTCTTGAAGAATTGCATTTTCACGATTTAAAGTTTCAAATATTGATTCGTAATGTTGCACTTGAAGATGTAAATCTTTTGTCGCTTGGATGTATTTGTGATGTAACTAAAAGAAACAACAAAAACGAAAAAAGAAAATATTTTATTTTTTCAAAAAATAAAAATGAAACATTTTAAAACAAAAATAATTAATTATAGTTTATTTTTATTTTTGAGATGAGGCTTTGTAATTTAGGAATTTACTTTATTATTTGGACTTTTGTTCTCATCTTAGTAGGTTTTTTTGATGTTTCTGCACAACGTTTCGGCCTAATCTCCCTCAGGCCGTCTTCAGGTGTCTTCGATAAACAACAACTAGCAGTGATTACAGATGATTCGGTGACGAGACCCAATATCCCTATCTGGGGTTACGGTTAAAACATACCTGAAGACGGCCTGAGGGAGACAAAGCTGAAACGTAGGGTAGAAACATAAAAAAACCCAAGATGAGGACAAAAGTCCGAATAATAAAGTTAATTCCTAAAAATAATTAATAACAAAATTAATTTAAAAAAATAGAATAAAACCAGCAAAACTTTTTTTTTCTTTCCTAAATTGATGATGATGATGATGATGATGACAGTCTGAGTGAAGAAGCATCTATTGTCAATTACGGACTTTGCATGGCGTTACTGCTTTGATCGTCATTCTTCACTCAGCGGTTGTTTGGGGGGGGGCCGACCATCTTTTCTTCTTTTCCTGCCAGTTTAGATTCTTCATCTCCCCCCCTCAACAATGTCGAATGTCACTCACACCTGCCCCCTCACAGCCCCACCCTCCCCGCTGTAGTGGGGCTACTATTTCCAGTCCCAAGTTTGAAGAGAGAGAGAGAGAGAGGATGGGGGGGGGTCAGAAAGATGGATGAAAATAGATGAAAAGAAAGAAGAGAAAAAAAAGAAAAACAAAAGATGAAAAAAAAAATCTCGAACAATTCAGTCATTATTTAACAAAATCATTATGGAAAGAGAAGCCAGCTCTTCACATACACTATATATTATATGGGCATAGATATTTCATATATATATATATATATATATATATATATATATATACACACACATGAGGAGATAGATAGATACATGGATAGATATATATATGTGTGTGTGTTTTAAATTAGGAAAAAAAGAAACAAATGGAAAAATAATTTTTTTATGATAAAAAATGTTCACATTTCAGATTTAGTAAATGTGAAAAATAATTTTATATAAAATAAAAACCAATTAAGATTTTTTTTTCTTTAATTTTAGGCCAATTTAATTGGTTTCAAATCAAGAAATTTTAGCTTTTTTAAAAAAACCCTTGAAAGAAAATTGAAATGAAAATAATTCACAAATTGAAGCTAAAAATAAATTTGAAACCAATTAATAAAATTGTGTAGAAAAACAGTTTTTTTTAAATCTTTCTAAATGAAAATGATTTTTGGTTAAAAAAAATAATCTTTTTTATGAAAGGATTTTTTTTAAATGTTTATTTTTACTTTTATTTCAACAGAAAAAAACTCTTAAATTTACATTTAAACACAACAACATAATGTATTTTTTAAACCTTAATTGGGATTATTATTTATTCTTATGTTTTTCATATTCTTCTTATTATAACTATCATTGCAATTGTTAATGTTGTTGTTATTGATCTTATATAATATTTATTCTTCTTTAGGTGACTTTATATTATTATCATTAGTGTATTATACAATTTGATATTGAAGATTTAAATTGTAGCATTTCTTATGCATTTGATTGCCTTTAACTGACCAACAAATCAAATTAAATGTGAGTCAAAATAATATTGATTTTTATAAGGTTTTTCTTTCTTTATTTAAAAAAAGCTTTTTTTAATAAAGAAAATCAAATCTAAATTCATTTTTATTTTTTGTCAGAGTTTTCTATTGACCTTTTATATAAGATAATATGATATATTAACATGTAATTATAATAATAAACAAATTATTGTAAATGTTTTATAAAATGGAATTCTTACATCTTTTGGTTCAATTTCTTTGATCCAAGAATCAATTCTGTTGTGTAAACGATCATTTTCTTCTTCTGCTTGATGCAATCGACATTCAGATTCAATTCTTAAATCTTCCAATTTCTTGCGTAATCTTTTCTTTTTTTCTATGCACCGAGTAACCTTGCCTTTTGCTATTCTTTTTAATTTCGATAATTTCTGCAAAAGAACAAAAAAGAAAAAATCTTTTGAAATAAGGCAAACAGGATTTTTTTTTTTTAGCAAAAGAATGCTTTTTATCAAAGATAATTAATCATTCATGATGAAACTAAAATCCCCAAAAATGGATTCTATTAACCCTTTCGACCCTAAAGGGCCAATATATTGGCCTTACTAACCAAAGGTAAAAAAAACAAACTGATATTTCAACCCTAATATGGTTCTTTAATAGAATAACTTTGAGTGACTACTTGGTATTATTGCTTAGCCAGGGTCCAAAGATAGAGGTTGAAATATCGTTGTGTGTGTGTCTTCTTGGGCTTTAAGTTGCCAGGGCTGATATATCGGTTCTTTTTAAACCAAGATTGAAAAGATTTTGATTTTTCTTCATTCAAAAAATAATAATGTTTCAATTTAAAGCAAAAAACAGATTTTGTGTTCTAAACTTTGAAAACATTTTAAAAATGTTTTAAGTTAACAATTTTCTTGTAATCAACCTTTAACCTTTAACCTGGTAATAAATATCTGACCTCATCTCAGCTTTGCCTAAAAAGCTGGTCACTGAGTCGCCAAAGTATTATTAGAAGATAAACCCCTCCTTCCTTCCTTCCTCCCTCCCACCCTTCCTTCCTCCCTCCCACCCTTCCTTCCTTCTTGATCAAAAAATGCCTGATGAACCGCAATGTAATCATTCTAGCATTGAGAGCTGCCATCGTAAGTGTTGTGGTTACTGAGTGGTTAGCAATTAATAACGGGACAAACTATCAGGTGATAGGTAGATAGAGAGTTTATAGCAGAGTAAGTTAGTAATACAGAAATAGTTAGTGATAACTGACATCCGGTTAGCCTGTCGCTGCCTTCTCCCTAGTAGCGATGTAGGTGATTGTTTATATGCCCATTGGGCGAGTCCATGGTTCGGTAATCAATATACAACAATCAGGGTCCTCATGCCCATCCATGTTATATGTAAGAAAGCATTATAACGAGATTTACAGTATTAAATGTAAACCTTAGTATCACTATTATAGTAATATTCTTAGTATCACTATTATAACCTTAGTATCACTATTATAGTAATGCTCTTGCTGCCATTATTCTTATCATATACATGTGTATATATTAAAGTGGGTAGCAGTAAATAAACTTTCTCATTGCATAAACTTGCCCTGAAGGTGCATTATTTTACTAAGAAAAAAAAAAAAGAAGAAAGCATGATTACTTACGCCTCGTAATTCGTGTCGGCAACGATCGATGGTGTTTATTCTATCTTGATGAATTGTGCGAAGGTTTGTAAATTCTGAGAGGAATTTTCTCTTGGCTTCAGGAGAGTCACCCACTTGACCATTAAGTGCTTGCTTAACCATTTCCATTTCAAGATCGTAAGTGTCTTCAGTTTTTGGAGACAATGGTTCATCAACTGAAAAACACAGTAGCCATTAGGAAATTACAAACTAAAGCCATTTTTCAATCCATTTGTAAAGATTGTCAATATTTTATAAATGTTAAATGTTTCTATTTTAATCAAGTTATTTCTTCTCCAAGTCAGGATTGTATTCTCCAGATGAATGTCAACAAGTGTTAATAAAAACTAATTCATTAAATGTCATGTTTGCTTTATGGCATTTCACCCTTTGTAATCATGATGTATTTTGTTAGTTAATAAAGATATGTCCATGAACTAATAAATCTAATTCAAGTTTAAGTTTTGATGATGACAGGCCTGGCCCCCAAAAATGAAATTCAAAGACCTTTGACCTTTATAGAGAATTTTGACATATTTTTTTGGGGGTAAATAGAGCTCAGTTGTTTTTTTAAGATTAAGAATTAAATTTGTTTATAATTTTAGTGAGAATCAAATTTGCATTTTTTTTTAAATTTTAATTTTTTAATTAGATTTAAAGATTTTTTTAGAAATGTCAGTTTTTAAAGAAGATTGAAGAGAGACGTGTCGTGGCTTTTGGTTAGAGTTGGAATCACTGCAAAGTTTTTTGGGTGCCGTAAAAAAAGAAGAAGAAAAACACCTCATTTCTAGTTTATCTCAAAGTTTCGTAAGAAAATAAAAATACATGAATATTTTTGTTGAATTAATTTTGGTTGTTGAGACTTTTTTTTCTCTTCTTTTCTTTTTTTTTAGGGGGGGTCATTTTTTTTTTTTTAATTGAATTCTTGAATTTCATTTTTTTTCTCAATTATTAATTCTCATTTTGATGGTAAGACTAAATTTGTGATATTAGTTTGGATTATTACTATTATTTAAATTTGTTTCAACATTTTCAGCAGATGCATCCTTAGGCCTTCTTCAGGTATCAATTAATTTTCAAAACCATTGATTGTGATTGATTTTGAAACAGAGTAGCAAAGCCTTTGTTGATAACCCATAAGAAAGAAAAAAAAATACTTTAAAAACGGTGACCCACAGAAACAGTTTTAAGCAAGGGGACCCACAAATGATAATATTTGAATTGCAAAGCCAATGAACCCTATGTGCAAAAAAAAAAAAAGATAACCCTCCGTGCCAAAAAAAAAAAAAAAAGGAAAAAAAAAAAACCCTCCATCCAAAAAAAAAAACAAAAATTTATTTACTTGTTTCTTCAAATTCTGTGATTGACTCGTCAGAATCTGACAAATAATCGTAAGCTTTTTCTTTGACTTTACTCAAATTTGTTTCAGGCAATATTTTCGTATCAGTCGTCAAGGCAACAGGCTCTTTGGAAATTTTGGACACGGCTGCTTCCGCCAATTGATGGAGTCCATTACGCTCCAATTCAGAGTCTTTGCTTTCGGTTTTAATTTTACTTTCAATTCGTTGTTGGGGTAAAGGTGCCAAGGAAACATTTGGGGTGAAATGACGTTCATATCTGAAAATAAAAACAAAATTTATTTGGATTTGGAGAGAAAAAAAAAAGTCATCTGTGCGTCCGTCTGGCTGGCAAATGGATGCACATCATTTACAATACTGACCTCTGTAGGCTTAACTGGTTCAACCACTGAACACACACAATTCAAATCATTTAGAATATTTAATATAGATTGTATGAAGTCGTCTCTTACAGAAAGGAGAAAAAAAGATGATTTTAATCTTGCAATTCTAATACATTGATTGAAATGTTTACAAATTGAATAAAGAATCCAGTCTGCTCCCCTCCCTTTCATGATTGGCAAAGTTGAAAAAAAAAAAAAAGTGAAAGAGTATATAAGCTGAAATATTGGGCAGCAAAGTTGGAGCATTGGTTAAAAGCTTGGACTCTGGAATCGTAGTATGCGAGTTCAAATTCCAGTCAAAACCATTGCATTCACATTTAGCTGCCTCGGGCAGATAGGGCTCATAAACTCAGGAGAGAAGCTCATCTAGGTGAAGGGTAACGCCGAATGCAAAAAGCCTGCGTAAGAGCACAGAAAAATAGCCTTGTGCCAAACTTGGGTTGGTGCTCACCAAGTAAATATAATAAGCTGAAATATTCTGTACAAAACAATAAATATGAAAGTAAAAGTTCAAAAAACTGGAATACTAATTATCAAAACTGATATTTTGAAAATAATTCCCATAAGAACCATAAACCTCTTTCCTTGTTAACAAAACTTTTTGTAGCAACAATAAATCAAAATACATAAAAAGTCAATAAATTTAAATTTCAAAATATTAAATGAAATCAAGAAATGTTTTAAGGGAGATAACTCTTGAAGAAAATCAAAAAGTCATTCATTGAAAACAACTTTTTATTTTTTGTTTCAATAAAAAAAAAATCATTTAATAAAGTTTCATATTTTTAAGAAAACAAAAATGATTTTGTAAAGATGTGCGTTCGTCGTTTGTTAACGGAGGGGGTGGTGCTAGCGTGGTCGCAGTCTTCTCTCAGTTGTCGACTCGGAGTCTTCTTTCCCCCCTCTTCTAGAGAGGGTGGACTTATATCTCGCGGGTTTGTCGCAAACCTGCTCGCGACTTCCGTTTGGCACCGGAAGTGTCGCAAAAGACGCGATGTCGTAAAGGTCCACTACAATTTCATTGTTCAATGTCTTATTATTGTGGTTGCCGAGTGATAGGTAAATAGAGAGTTTATAACAAAGTTAGTAATACAGAAAGCAGTTAATGATAGTGTAATCATCCGACATTAAGCGAGTCCATGGGTCGGTAATCGAAAGGGGAGATAGTGCCCACAACACTTCAATATTTTTGGTCATTTAATGCCAAAAACAATTTTCAAAAAATAAATATTTTTTTTGCTAATATCCACAATGATTTGAACTCACGTATCATGATTCTAAAGTGCATGCATTTATCTATGTTAGTAAGATGTTCAATGAACATAAATCTAACTTGGTTTGTTTATCAGACAAATAACCCGCTTCATGGCTACTGACCTTGCTGATTCTGAGTGAGGAACAACACGTTCTGGATGTAAAAGAACTGGGGGTCCAGTTTGCAAAAAAGATGGAACATTTCTTCCTGGTAAACTGTAATAAAACAAACTAAACTTCAATGTCAGAGACTCAGGTTAATGAGGACAAAATGGGCAAAAATCATTTAAAAAAATATTAATTGTTAATTTAAATCTCAATTTCTCGAATTTTGTTTATAGATTTTTTTGTCAAGGAAATGGAAAAGGCCGTAAAGAAATCAATTACTATTTAAACAAAACTCTTAGGATAAAAAAGATGAAAAAGTTAATAATTCACAAATTGACTATATAAATCTGTGTCCTCAACTAAAGACCACTGAATTTTATAGAATTTATATATATATATATATATATATATATATATATATATTTATTTAAATGAACTGTGTTAATTACAATTCATAGCCAAGTAGTCTAAGACGTAAGTCTCTGATCATGATGGTTGTGGGTTCGAATTTGAACAAGTTGCACTGATGATTTCTGGAAGAATAAAAAAGATCTAAATGCAAATATCCAATTAGATTTATTTGAACCACAACGACTAAAAGCCATCCTCTGTTGCTGCCTTCATCTGCCACATCTGTCGTTGAGGTCTTGCACTATTTAACCCATAGCTGGAGGGAAGATTGGGCTTCATATCTTTCGCCAGGGTATTAGTCGACATGTTAACATAGACGTAACAACTTGGATTCGAGCCAGCATAGTACAATACCGATGTCCGATTGTCTATCCACTGAGCCACGCCAACCGCCTCAAATAAACTATAGAAGCTTAATTACTGATACTAAGCACTTATTAATATAACAATTTTATGATATGACTATTAAGGTTGACTTTTAGGAGTTGTATAGAAAGGTTTCCATAAAAAAGACTTGATAGAACTTACCTATCCCTCATGATACTGGGGGCCATGAATTTTGTATCCTTAAAGACAATGCTTTGGGGCCAAGAATATCCAGTGACAGGGGCAATCGTGGTGGCTGCCGAGTGATGGGGGGACCAGGGTGCCACTTGACTTGGATTCTCTTCAGTTTTGACTCGTTTGCTGGAGATCCACTCATCGCTCACCTTCAAACGGAAACAAAATTGACATTTTTTAAATTTGGGATTTCTTGACCTTTTTTTTCCCCTTGAAGAAAAATAATAATTTATTTCTAAAACACATTTCAACAATTTCAAAGCATTCTGGCTTTTTAGGGAGAGAATAATATTTGTTTTAAATTTGAAAATTTTCTTGGTTAAGAAGGAAAAACCAAAATTAGAAATATTAATGAGTGTTAAGTCATCATCATATTGTGCTACTCCATCTAGAGAGGAAGCGGCGGGCGGTTATTGTCGCAATCCTCATGTCCACATCAGAGGAAGGCCCGCTAAGTGGGCAGTCCGTGAGCAGGTGAGCGATAGTCTGCTCATCATCATATTGTGCCGCTCCATCTAGAGAGGAAGCGGCAGGCGGTTATTGTCGCATTCCTCATGTCCATGTCAGAGGAAGACACGCTAAGTGGGCAGTCCGTGAGCAGGTGAGCGATAGTCTGCTCGGCAGCGCCACATGGGCAAACTGCTTCCCGAACAAAGCCCCACCTCTTGAGATTGTCACTCGTTTTTGCTACCTTGGTCCGAGCACGGTTAAGTGTCGCCCGCTCCCTGCGGGGAAGGTCCGAACCAGCCAGTAACTCCTCCGAGTTAATGAGTGTTAAATGAGAGAAGGGAAGAAGAAGGCAGGAATTAATGAATGAATGAAATAATACTGGAAGGAGTGAAAGAAGGAAGAGATGAAGGAAGGAAGAAGAATGCAAATGGAGAAATATTTTTATTTTACTCGGGGACTTTACACCAGTTGTTAGACAGCAATTTGATTGGCTAGGTTTATGGTTAGGGTTTACAGTTTAGAGTTATTTTGTTTTGTTTTTTTAATTTGTTCTTTTCTTTTCTCGACCGGCGCAGCCACAGTGAGCACACTGCAATTTTTCAAGGGGTCATTATTTGACGCTATCACCGGCAAATCGGCAAAAACGGGCCCAATAATAAACATTTACCCTTTTTTTAAACTCAACTGTTGAAACTTTTTGCAAATATCATGAAGAATTTTTTTGCTACTATGGTCGTCGATTAAATTCAAAATGTTTGAAAGAATTTAAAAAAAGAAAAAGTTTTTTTTTATTTTGGAATCGAAAGAAAAAAAAATGGAAATTACGTTTTCAGCTGCAAATCTTGGTAAGGGAGGAGTGGCCTGAAGACTTGAAGGTGTTGTTGTTGTTGTCACTGCTGTTGATTCTCTCCCTCGTTCAGGGAAGACCTACATCAGAAAAAAACAAAAAGAGATTTAAAAAAACTTCATGTCATCCTCAATTGTTTTTGCCAAATTAAATTTTTATGATTAAAAAAAAAAAATTAAATTAAACAAAATCTGAAAAGCAAAAATTTTTTTTATTTCTGTGAAGAAAGAAATTGTTTTTAATCTGTGTTTGAATTTTGGGGGCAAAGAGAGGAAAGAAAGGAAAGGAAAGAAAGAAGAAAAAAAAGGAAGGAAAGAAAGAAAGAAGAAAGGAAAGGAAAGAAAGAAGAAAAAGAAAGAAAGGAAAGAAAGAAAGAAGAAAGGAAAGGAAAGAAAGAAGAAGAAAAAAGAAAGGAAAGAAAGAAAGAAGGAAAGGAAAGAAAGAAAAAAAAAAGAAAGGAAAAAAAGAAAGAAGAAAGGAAAGAAAAGAAAGAAGAAAAAAAAAAGAAAGGAAAGAAAGAAGAAAGGAAAGGAAAGAAAGAAAGGAAAGAAAGAAAGAAGAAAGGAAAAGAAAGAAAGAAGAAAAAAAAGAAAGGAAAGAAAGAAGAAAAAAAGGAAAGAAAGAAGAAAAAAGGAAAGAAAGAAGAAGAAAAAAGAAAGGAAAGAAAGAAAGAAGAAAAAAGGAAAGAAAGAAAGAAGAAGAAAGGAAAGGAAAGAAAGAAGAAAAAAAAGAAAGAAATAAGAAAGGAAAGGAAAGAAAGAAGAAAAAAAAAAGAAAGGAAAGAAAGAAAGAAGAAAGAAAAATAAAAAAAATAAACCAAAACCATATGCAGCCATTTGTAAATTCAAAAGGAACAAAAGAAAATCATAAATAAAGAGAGGGCATTTCTCTAGATCTACACCCTTGGGTGCCAATATAGAGAAATAACAAGGGAGGAGATCAAAGGAAATGAAGCAGATGGAAGAGAGTAATATTGATAGGGAGAGAGAAAGTAAGAGAGAATGAATGAAGGCTGGGGATGAGAGAGAGAGAGAAAGTGAGAGAGAGAGAGAAAAAGTGAGAGAGAGAGTTAATATATATTACAAAAAAAATCCAATGAACTTTTTTCCCAAAGAACAAAAATGAAGATTGCCAAGGTTGGAAGATATCATATTCCTAATACAGGGCATTGCAGGGTTGAGTACCTAAGAAGCAGGCTGTATTGGATAAACTTTCTTTATAGACCCCAAACAGCATTTTTGAGCAGCAAGTGGGGCGGCTATTTAGGGCTTTTTCTCTAGGGTGCAGCTGGTGGTGTCAGTCAATTTCAATGTGAAGAGCCCTCACTCCAGAATTAAAGGGGAAAAAACAAATATTATTATTATTATTAAGAAGAAGAGATTGTGAGAGTGAAAATATGAGCCTATATTTTGGTTTGCTTTTGAAATAAAGAGAAAAACTTTCCTCAATAGAAAAACTCGTTTAAAACTGTTTTGGTCACCACTTGTTGTGCTCGAGTGTGGTGTTGTATACAGTGTAGATATTAAATATAAGAAACAAGACGACAATATTAAGGGTTAACAAATATATTAACAAAAGATACATAAGTAGTGAGTTGTATACAGTGTAGTTATTAAATA